>JAHWXV010108457.1:0-16110 GCA_024586415.1 Phrixothrix hirtus
AACAATCTTTAGAAAAATAAATCTATACAGTTGATTTAATTTTTCTATGTTAGATTCGCGTTAATTTATGAATTAAATTACGTGAATCTAACAATATGTTGTAGCTAAACATAAGGAAGTGCAATAATTAAAAATAATAATTATCATGGTTCAAAATGCAGCTTAAATAAATTCGGTACCTTTATTTTATATTACAACACACAAATATTAATTTTTAAGATAAAGAAAAGACAGAAATTTAACTATTGTTGTGTAAAAAATTTCAATTGCAAAGGAAATTATTTAACATCACATCAAGCATATAAATATAATTCACTAAAACTCGAAACAACCTTACAATAAATTATATTTCGTAAATTGTGCATTTCAAAACTTGAACAACTAATTTAATTTGATTCAAAACACTACTTCAAACATTTATTACTTTAAAAATGTAGCGAAAAACATTATTTAAAAGTTTATATTCAACGTGAAATAAATTCTAATAATACAAATACTTCTTATGGCGTGCAATATATTAATTGAACTAATGAATTTTCATTCCTGAAAGCAAATAATTCCTTACTACGTTATTTTCAAAAGCAAGGGACATCAATTGGTAACATGTTTTTCTGTCAGTGTAAAAACAAATTGAATGTCTAGCTTTTATTAACAGGTGCAGCTAACAAAGACGAAACTAACCTCGATTCCACGCAATGAAACGGCGTAACCTATACCTGCCCATGCAGACTGTTAAATGTGATTTTATACGATAGTGGCCAACCATGTTCTACGTCTTGACAAAATTTGTTCATTTACTTATCACCAGGGCTAATTTATTTTGTTAATTAATCCCTCCAATACGAGAACTGCAGATGATAAT
This sequence comes from Phrixothrix hirtus, assembly GCA_024586415.1. Classification (NCBI taxonomy): domain Eukaryota; kingdom Metazoa; phylum Arthropoda; class Insecta; order Coleoptera; family Phengodidae; genus Phrixothrix; species Phrixothrix hirtus. Next base: position 863 of record JAHWXV010108457.1, read on the forward strand.
AAATAACTTTTCCTTTTTAAGGATCACAAACTTGGAATAATCATGTTTATTACATCCAACCATAACTAGTTGCTAAAATTAATGATGGAAATTAATTATAAGATAACCAAGGTTAAATGATCTTACCCGTAACAATAACAATTAATACGGCACAAGAAGAATCAGAAAAAGTTAACTAACAATCAATGTAACACACCATAGTTAAATTTTTAGTGTGGAGCTTTAAACGAACGTATACAAGCAACGGCCTCCTAAAGACTCGCGATAAAAATTTATTTAACCTTCGTAGCGCATTATCTAAATACACAGGGGTGCATTCAGTTGAAATGTTATTTTTATTTTATAACTAAATTTTAAGGATTTCACAACGAAATACCCAATAACTTACAAGCTTAAGTTAAACGATTTAATTTAATAAAACGAAATTCGGTAAATAAGCATTAATTAAAAAGGAAACGTTACAAGGTTTTACCGTACGGTAGAGCCTTATTTGGACACGTTCCTGGCCCGTAACTGGATTTGTTTGGAGTGATGATTAAGCAACCTCTCCTTCATCCTGCTTTTTCTTATCGTCGGTCTGTCGACTTAGTAGTTTTTATTAGTCTTATTAATTTTTTCATGAGCTGCTGACGAGCCCTTGATGTAAATTTCCTCCCCGTACGTTAGCGACAGTAGGATGATCGATTTGACAATTTTGTATTTCAGCTCAAGTTGTAGCTGGCTGTATTGCCGTAATAGCGAATAAAGGTTGTTTTCTATTGACTTGGCATACCCTACTCTCATCGTTGTGTGTGCTTTCCAACTTAGGTTGCGATCAAAGAGTAGACCGAGATAGGTGGCCTTCGACCTTATTTTGACCGTTTTCTTATTGACGACTAGCTCTTTCCGTTTGCCCGACTTCGTCGAGAAACGAATCACCTGCGTTTTGTCGTCGTTTAACGTAATCTTCCATTTACCTGCGTAGTCGCTTATCATCTTTAAACACTGTCTCATGGTTGAGCTCGTGACAGCCATATTTCTGGCTGCTTACGATAATTGCAGTGTCGTCCGCGAACTGCAGTATTTCGGCATTTTTGAAGTTGCTGAGTTTCGGCATGTCATTAACGTATACGTTATAAAGAATCGGCGATAGTGCTGACCCTTGGGGTAGGTCCTCGAATGCTCTTCTTTTTATCGATAAGGTCTTCGAAAATCGTTCGTGGGAGGATGTATGTGTTAAAAACGGGAGGGTAATTTTGATTATTGCCAAAGGGATGTTAACTTGGTACATTTTTTACACTAGGGCAAGTCTCCATACCTTATCGTATGGCTTTTCTACATCTAGGAATGCTGCCAGAATACTAAATGTGGTGTATTTGGCCCTTGCTATCATGGCCTCTAAGTTGGCCGCCTGTTGTGTCGCAGAAAGTTTGTGCTTGAAACCAAATTGCTGGTGCGGGATTGTTTGTGTATCCTCCAAGGAGGATTGCAGTCGCTGATTGATGCCTTTTTCCAATAATTTCGAGAGTACATTTAGAAGGCTTATTGGTCTCATGTTCTTAGGTACGTCTGGGTCCTTTCTTCGGCAGAGTGACTATGACCGCCATATTTCAGTGCAGAGGAAAATATGCTATAGCCAAAAATTTGTTTATTATGTTGACTATTTCGTTCTTAGGTTTTTTAGTGAATATTTTCACCGCCTTGACTAAAGTACCGTCCTTTCCCGAAGTCTTCCTTGTCTTCATGGTCTTAAGGATATTGTCGACCTCTTTTGTGTTCGTAATAATGGGGTTTTCTTTGTCTAAGTTCTTAATGATGTTAATTGTGTGGTTGATTTTTGCCACTAAGTGTTTATTGCCGGGGAGACTATTCATTCCTGCTCCTCTATGCAGTCCGCTAACGCTTCTGCTTGTTCGACTTTATTGTATCTGAGGATACCGTTGTACAATATAGAGGTGTTTAGTGTTTTTCCATTCTTCAGAGTTTTTATCAGGCTCCAGAATTTGGGGTGTTAATTGTCCCCAGCTTCCTGGATTACGTGACTCCAGGCTCGTCCTTTCTTGTCTTGAAGCATCCTGGTTACTTCATTCTGAAGTTTGGTGTAGCGATTTTTGCCTTGTGGGTACCTCGAACACGCCCATATCTTCTTTGCATCGTTTTTGGTTCTGATTAATGTCTTCTTGGTCTCGTTTAATGCTCACTTATTCGCGTTATTGCCGTCTGTTGGCGATTGACACTTTCCGAATGTATTCCTGATCGACCACGTAATTCTGTGCACTGCAGGTTCAATATCGGCCTCAGTATCTAACTGTTCTGTCAGTTCATACCCTGACGTCATGTATGAGCAGTTTCTAACTATTTAATCGTTTATATATTTGGGGTCAACGACCGACCAACTTCGTTAGAGGCGCCTCTTGTGTACAACTTAAATGACACATATAACGAGTACTGTTATTTATCTTGTTACCTGGTTGCATATTGTTTAAAATCAAGCTTTGCTATCTTTCTCAAACAATACAAAATGTAGGTTTAAGCCCATTTATTAAATTCAAGTTCAAATTTGTTATTTACAAAGCAAAATATAACCGTTAAAATAATAAAGCAATAAAAGAAGTATTCAGATTATTTAAAATAAATAATAATGAAAGCAGTTAATTTGTGGCTACGATGTTTAAACTTACAAAACGAAGTTATATATTTACAGCAAATAAAACATTTATTCACAAAGGCTATTCGAATACTACGAATACATATTTTTCTAACTAAAGGTGCAAAGCAGGTTACCTGAATTTTAGATAAAGAATTAAGAATGAAACTTAAGCTATTCACCTTTATTTAGATTTTTAATTATTCAATTTCCTTAAATAATAATTGAGAGTCTGAAATTTTGCGTGTAGCGTTACAACCGAATTTGAGTTATTTCAATAATTTGCAAACTAACCTATATATTGTAGTAACAGATTTATTCAATTCTCCCTCCTGTATTTGTTTCATAGGCTGATCCTTTGGAAATCATTCCTTAGGTTTAGAGCGGACTAAGTGTCCCCTATATTGACGTAACAAATTAAATATAATTTTTTCCTTCTCTAAAATTAATTTAACAATTAAGTTGACACCGAATCTTTCACTGGATTAACTTTGTGACTACACTGTAACTTTGAGATGTTTCCTCAATGATGATTAATCGGAAAAAGACCAATTCTTTTATATAATCTTTTCATAGCTTGCATTTTGAATTTAAACCAATGAGTGTAGATTTTCTTGTCGTTTAGATGTACTATGCGGTTTTCACGTTAATTTACATAAATTATGTCGTTTAACGAGAAGTTAGTATTATAATTTACTTAGGGATGTTATCCGTAAAGTTGTTAAGTTTCCAAGCAAATTTTAAATATGCATTCCATTGAGATGATCATACACGACCTTGGCTTTTCACATTTGTTTATCAAATCTACCGATTTCTATTCTTTTAACAATTTATCCTAAATAGTTGTTACTACAAGTTAATTTATATTACGAGTATTTGTGTCTAATAATTTTTATATGTACAATTTTATCTATTCTTAGACATATTGGTGTGAATTAATAATTTTATTTTAATGTGGCATCAACAATATCCTTTAGCTTAAACTTTAATTTTAGAGTAAAACCTATTTATTCTAGCTATCTACAAGTTTTATTTACAATGCTAAATGCTATAGTATAATATTTAGTATTTATTTATTTGCCCGAATTATTACAAGCAGTAATATCGAAACGTCAAATAGACTAAATGTAGAAATTCTAAAAGATAACATTTAAATACAGATGTATATTAAAAATATAGCTAATAATCTTACTGAACAAACATAAAAACTATAGTTTACCGTTATTTATTACATGATGAAATACATCGACGCTGTATAAGCATTTTGTGGCTAAAATGAGTTTTAGTGGGTTTTTAAACTTTGTCTCTGGTAAAATATTAAATAGTTTTATACCAGCTAAGCGAACCTTAGATTTTTCAAGCCGTGCGAACGGTGTAATTAAATGATTTCGCTGACAAGTTTCTTAAGTATCTACATAATTCGGCGTAAGCCTTGTAGTTTAACTGATGAGTTTTTATATAATATACATTTTGGAAGACAATTATTTTGAGATGTATAAATAATGGCTTATAATGGACCTACATTGATACCCGGTTCAGAGCACAGATTCCATATTTCTGGACGATGAAAATTTTTATTTAATGATGTTACACCTGTTGTCTGCCATGCAACAAATCCGTGAGATAGAAGGTCAAATATTGCATACTATGCTAGAGTAGTCACTGCTGTCCCACTAATGGCAGATATTTTTTCTTAGAGCATAAACAGTCCTAGATGACTTATTACATAATTTGTCGATGAGACATTGCCATGATGAAGTTTCATCAATATGCACGCCGAGGAACTTTGTGATGACAACAGTTTTACTTGAACTTAAGGTTAGATTATTTGATATAAACCACTCTTTTGCTATTTTAGAAAATTCAATAGTAGTCACCTACATTTATTAGCATGGTCTCGTCGGCATATAAAATTGTTTCATAGTTCATATAGTCTGAGAAGTCATTGACCGCTAATAAAAATGGAAGAGGGCCTATTACAGATCCTTGTACTCTGTATCAAAAAATTTTTTATGACTGCTCTCGCTGAGAAATGACAATTAACTTCAAAGATAAGCATTTAATACCGCAGTAGGTCAGCTTTTCTCTTAAAGTTTTAAGTGATAGGCAGTCGAAGGCTTTACTCAGATCTATCAATGTACCCCTAACGACTTCACCATATTCCAAAGTTTCTATAATATTATCAAAAAGTATTAACAAAGCATCCGACGTGAAATTTTCTCGCCAAAAACCAAACTGATGATAGAATACTGTATTCTATTATCAACGTTGATAGATTTCGACTTTCTGTTTAAACGTTTTACTTTTTTTTTGATATAGAGAGTTCAGTTGTATCATAATTTGAAACGGCGTTGTTCTGCACTGCGCAGATTTCCGGTAAGGAATCCAAAATGGCAGCTCGAAGTTGGTTTGCGGTGTTTATTTAAACAATATGGGGTATTTAAGCTATCAAGTATGGTTTAATGGGTATCAGTGTTACAATAGTATCTAAGCGCGTGAATGTGACCCTAACTGCTCGTACAACTTGTTTCGGTAATATAGAAAAAATAACTTGTTTCTGTACAGGAAAGGCCTATTTTAAATGTAAGTAGCTCACCACTACAGGAAAAACCTCAGATAGATGTATGTAGTTTGCAGATATAAGGGAAAACCTCTTATAGACATTCAATACCTCAAATAAAAGAAAGGACAAAGATAATTTTCCAGTGTCCTTTAAATAAAGAATAAATGAAGCGGAACTAACTGCGATAATATTCTGTAGAGAGCCTGACTTCGCTTGAAAGTGATAACGATCTTTAGAATACCGGTTATAACTTTGTCTGTTCCTTTTTTGGGCACTAAATGTAGGCAGATACAGGAGAAAATCTCCTATGGATGTAGAATGCGCTGGTACAGCCCTAAAGTTGCCGTAACTAGGTGTAATTACGGGCTGTGTTTGTCAGTGAAGATTAAATTATTCAATTTTTGCAATATTTTATTCTTATTTTGACAGAATTAGGTCTTTCAACAGCGATTAAGCATCTTGTTACTTAAATCCTAAGAGACGGTTCTGTTCTTTTTCAAAGAACTGGGTTTATATATATTATTACTTAAACATTAGAGGCGCTTCTATCTTGTGCTTGCTCGTGTAGCCCTATTTTTGGTCAAAATTGGTCAAGGGTTTTTCGCTTATCGCACGGTTACACGGAATTTTTGACAGGTCTAAAAATTATGATGCAGATTTTGGGTTTTAGGCATCTTATGCGCTATTAATTATCTTAATTTTCAGTATTTTAATCATATTTTTAACTGTAACGGTTCATTAGTGACAATAATAAATGTGAATTATAAATTTTACAAATTCGAATTTCTGAAGCGTATTGATGTATATTGACACGTTTAACTTCCTAATTAGTTTTATAACATTCTCGACTTTCCTAAATAGCTTTTATGCATTAAATTGTTGTTAACTGTGCTCTTAAACAAATTAGCCTTTTCTAGAATTTGTGTACGTTCCGCCATTTATTAGGCCAATCTTTGGGAACGTTTTCAACCAACACAAAAGTTTGTTACAGCAAATCGCCGTGGAATTTTGTGTATTATGCTATAATTAATGCTTCCTTGTAATACCCTTAGGGGTTTTCTCTTAAAGTGCTAAATATTGCGAAAAACTATTTTCTAAGGTATTTTGCTAAATATAAAAATTTTTCGCAAAATACAAATACAAGATAGAATTTTTTTGTGAAGGCATTTCGTATAAGAAAAGAAAAAAAGTACTCGTATTTGTTTTAACTACAAATTATTTCAAAAACGCTTATTACTCAAAGAAAAGTTCAGGATGGTCTTCGTCGTCGTGGCAATTTTCATCTAGCTCAGCGTCATTACTATCTATAATATATTTTTTGCAATTTGTAAATATCAAATCATATATTACTGCATCAAATGACTAAGCATAATGTTGGTCTCTGGTGTTTTTTAGACGAACGTGCGTAAAAGTTTTGCAAAATTACACCTTTTAAATTACTGCTTCTTGAGATTGGTCAGTTTCGCAAAATTGTTCATTAAAAAATCTTTGGGTCGCCAAAAAAGAAGGCAGCAAATATTTTCAAACGATACGTGCACTAAAACGGGATCAAAGTCTTGGTTTATAAACCCCAACAAGAAAGTTTAGCAAATTTTCATTAGAAATAAAGTGTTTCAAGTTTCTCATTTCCGCGGTGGATTCACGTTTGAAATCCTGGGTATCCCGCAAATTTTTTATTTTAAATTTTCATCACGATTTCTTCATGAAAAAGTGCAAGAGTATCGTTTTTCCTGTTTTTGGTCTTTTTTCAAGTATTGCAATTATTTTTAGCAAATTGCTTGCAGTTTTGCGAATATTAGCTAAAATTCAATTTTCCCAAATTTAATTCACGTTTTTCTCAAATGAAGTGAGAAAATCTGGAGGGTATTTCAGCGTACGATGCAAAGCATACTTATAAGCAAGATTCCCAGAAGATTCTCCGAAACAGGTCTGTGTTTTGGTTAAATTCCCCAACAACTGAACTAGATCAAGTTCTAAGAATTGCGATATCATCCCTTCAGGTGTTCTCTTTCTTTGAATTTGATTTAGTCGGAATTGCCCGTTTTATCAATTCCGTGTACAAACATTATTTCTTGGAAAGCATATTGTCTAATGGTAATTATTATTTGATTACATCTAAATATTATGAACAATATTGTTCAAATATTGCGTTATTTGTTAAAGCGTTTAGCTAATTTAAGTACAGCGAGGTTTTTCAGCACTAACTTACAGTTTGTTTTAAATAACAGGTATTTCCGTTAAAAATTTAGAAAACACAACCGTATTTTATTTTAATGAAAAAGGATATTTTTAAATGTCCAAAACAATTTAAATGCATTCTCAGTATAAACCCTAACGCACTTTTTGTACATAAAGTTAACTCGCTTTTCTAAAATAGTTAATAAAATCTGGAATTACACTTTCAAAAATTGCGATAACGTTACATGGTTTCGTAAGGATAGAAAGATATTGTCAGAAACAACTAATGCAACTATTCGATTAAAACGATGAACGATGAACTCTTGGCAGGCGGTGTACCAAGGTAATCAAACTTCTTTACACCTACGTCCTGAACGATTCACGACCTAATACTTAAGTATTTACAGCCACAGTGAACGAAGTCGCACTTTCCTATAGCTCCTCCTACCGACGGAGGTTTAGAATCGCATTGGTCGCCCTCAACGGTTTCCGGCGTCTTCCTCATAGGCTCCTAACCCGGAGATGAGGTGGTTGGAGCTATCCTGGAACAAATAATACCAATTAGTGGCCTATTCGTGGATGAACCGCTGTATTATGGGAATTCTCAGATCTTCGTGGATTTGCGAATTTCGCATAAACGACAGAGCGTGTGTAGCCATGCGCAAGCACTTGTTTTGGATGACTTACGGTTTCCTCATGTTTGACCTAGCGGCATATCCCCAGACGGTTGCCTCGTAGACCATTGTCGGACGGATAATCACCTTGTAGAGTCTAACCTTGTTTTCCAACAAAAGCCTACTTCGGCGGTTCAACAAACCGTACAGCGGCTTTTGCGTGTGAAGTGAAATAGTCGATGTGGTGTCTCCACGTCAGCCGGGAGTCGAATAAGACACCCAGGTATCGAACCTCGTCCTATTAAGGAATCTAAATGTCAAACATTTCGATTTCTTATAGAGGGCATGTACTCCTACGCGTAAAGAACACCCCAATGCTCTTTTCCGCATTGACGACGATTCTCCACGTTCGGAACCAAGTTTCCAACCCAAGAACCGCCGCTTGTAGGTTGCGGAAGGCTAGGTTTGGATCTCGGGATCAGGATAAAGCGGCAGTGTCGTCAGCGTAAAGCGCGAGCGTCGTGTTTGTCTGTCTGGGCAGGTCACTGCAAAAGGTGGTGTAAAGCAACGGAACCCCCGCCTCTACATTCCTCGGTCGCGAGCGACGACCTTCCAGCTTGATTTTAAACTACCTATCGATAGGGTAGGATTCAACCAGCTGAACGAGCTTCTGAGGAAAGTTTAGTTCCAGCAACTGGTACCAAACCTATTCGAACAAGTTAGCTGTGAAACCTTAAATAATGAAGAATGGTATATCGAGTATGGGCGTTTATAATGAACTTGATGAAAGCAGTTATGACCAACTAATCAATGCGATGCGTTTTACGAAAAATTTCACACGATTGGTTGATCCTTATTTTATAATAAATAGATCCCAAATAAAGGGTATGTGAGCATTTCTATAGCTACAGGGATCTTGCTTACAAAAAAGGAACTAGGTTTACATCTAGCAGAAGTCTAATCGGATAGAATGTGAGAAAATCATTTAATATAACGGGATATATAGGTGAGCGGGCACTTTTGATTCAAACATAAAAAGTTTGTTAATTGTTCCAAGAATCGCCTCGTATATTTGAGTCCATGTTATGTATTAAACTTTAAATTTAAGAATTAATTCTTCAATTTATTAAAATTTGGTAACTGGCAAACTGAAATTAAAGCTTTATTCTAATATTCGCATGGACAAATTATTACTTCGTTTCATTTTGATTGTTTAAAAATATATTGCATACGCAGTTCTGAGAATGAATAGCTTATTTGAAGTTACGTACTTAGTAGGGTAAAATATGATAAAAGAAGAATGCTTATAAAAATTAATTTATCTCGAGTGTATTAAATATACTTAATGACAGAAAGCGCACATAAATGTCGTTGTATAATTTTCTTAGATAATGTTCAAGGTTTAAAGGATGCCATTTCCAGTTACCCTTAAAGGAAAGTTTTTAAAGAGCATTGGATCAGTTTCCTTGAGGAAATTAGTAAGTGAGTCTTGTTCTATGATTAATTTGCATCGTCGTAGAAATTATAAACTCCGTCATTTAAATAATATTTGGTCGAAAATGATAATTTAAGTATAGCAGAATTCAGAGTAGTCTGAGATTTTGTATCCTGTAAATTTAAACAGGGATCGCGTTGTAACCGTGAATCTGTCACGAAATGATTATTTCAAATTCTTTATTTTCAAATTAGTTTAAACGATTTTGAAGCATTAGTATAACGGGACGAAAATGTCTTTAGACCTTTGAAGGTTGAGGGAAATGCCGTTTTGGGTACTTAATCAGCTCGTTGCACCGGCAGCTACAGTATTTGTTCGAAAGAATTCAGATAAAAATTTAGGACGGCATTATAGACTCAAAACTGGTTAAAAGTCGTTATTTTAGATGTCACTTTATCTGTTTGTCGAAACGGAAGTTTGAATTACTGAAGACAAAATGATAAGGACTTCCATTCCAACCGTAAATGCGATATTTGTATTCAGAAATGCTTACAAGGTATTTGGTTTCTCATACGCCACCGGAGAAGCCCTCCTAAAATCCTATTATTAGACTCACAATGTGGGAGTGTTCCTTAAGTACTTAAATCTATTCTTTTCCTGTAAGAAAGTTATTGTTAATTCTTATTACTAAGAGTACGAAAAATTCTGAAGTAATGAAAGCATCTAGTTTGGACTAAGCGGTTATAATAAAATAATATAACTTATACAGGCAATTAGAGCACATTTAAATAAACAATTACTTACTAACTAACAAAACGGTTCTAGAAAAAACAGAAGAAGAAGGGATCCTCAATTTACTTATCTAAAATCTACTTAAACTATTAACAAAATATTGACCCATTAAATTAGAAGTGTTCCAGAATTGCAATACTTAACTACACCAACTGTTTGTCTTTACTTTAAATTTGAAAGCGTTTATATAATAAAACAACAAAATGTTTAACTGAGACTTGACGGTAGTGACCTCCCCAGCGGGCGGTGATTACGTTACCAAAATATTATAGGGGGGTTGAGGGTAGGATTCCTCTTAGTAAAACTTGCTGGTTTATTGAGTGGAAAATCCTTAATAACGGAAAAATAGCCACATACTTGTGAATGCTTGTAATTTGTGACTTTTGTAGCGAGATTCAATGATTGCCGTCGGTTCTGATTAAAACGTACTTAGAGTACCTTCCAAACGTCCTATAACCGATTTGGCCAATTTGAACGAGGACTACAGAACTTGATCCAAATCTTAATTAATTCTCATAGAGCGCCAATTTTCCCAATTCGCTACGATTCAGACAGTCGATAGATTATACGGGTGGCAGGCTCGTATTGTTGGATTCGGAAACGGCAGTACCTAACGTTAACATTACGCCTCACTAATACGTGCTTGCACTCTAGAGCTCTGGTCTCAACTAACTAATTTTGTATTTCTTCACCTTGAAATTTCCGGGAAAAGGGGGGTTTGGTGGTTGCCATCTATTTATAGAAACAAACATGGTTTCGTGAGAAGCTGAGTTTTTACACTCGTAAACCAAGGGTTTTCAAAAGTTCATTACTGTAAACGAAATTGTAATGACCTGTACAATCCTCATTTATAAATTTTGATATTAAATAAATACTGGTATTTTGCACATTTGATTCTGTTATTGATTTCCTTATATACAGGGTATTCCCAAATTAAAGATAGATGTTATAAGAATTTTAGACGCGTTTACAAGTGTTATTATGTAAGTATCTTAAATTGCAAGATTAGTAAATGTAAGGGAAATTCTCGAAAGCAAATTTTGACACCTGCTTTCTATAACGCAGCATTTCTATTGCCGTTCCTGATATCGCCTGCTTTATTAAGACCTAACACAACATCTTTAAAGTTTTGGTGGATAATTAAATATCGCTTTACCGTCGTAGACTACGCTTCATATCCTGAGCTGCTTCGTATAACGCAGATTTTCTATCGCCGTTCCTGATATCGCCTGCTTTATTAAGGCCTAGCACATATTTTATGACTTACCTTCACTAGATGAGTAGGCTTTAAAATTTTGGTGGACAATTAAACATCGCTTTTCCGTCGTAGGCCACGTCTCCTATCCTAAGCTACATTGTATAACGCAGATTTTCTATCGACGTTCCTGATATCGCCTGCTTTATTAAGGCCTAGCAATGTTTTATGACTTACCTTCACTAGATGAGTAGGCTTTAAAATTTTGGTGGATAATAAAACATGGCTTTGCCGTAGTAAACCACGCCTCCTCTCCTAAGCTACATTGTATAACGCAGATTTTCTAATGGCGTTCCTGATATCGCCTGCTTTATTAATTCCTAACATATGTTTTATGACTTTTCTTCGCTAAGTGAGTGGACGTTAAAGTTTTCGTGGATAATTAAACATCGTTTTTCAGTTGTAAACCACGCCTGCTCTCCTAAGCTACATTGTATAACGCAGATTTTCTAATGGCGTTCCTGATATCGCCTGCTTTATTAATTCCTAATACATGCTTTATTACTTATCTTCGCTAAGTGAGTAGGCTTTAAAGTTTTGGTGGATAATTAGACATGGCTTTACCGTCGTAAACCACGCCTCCTCTCCTAAGTTACTTTGTATAACGCAGATCTTCTATTGGCTTTCCTGATATCACCTGCTTTATTAAGACCTAACACAATATGTTTTATGACTTCTCTTCGCTAAGTGAGTGGACGTTAAAGTTTTGGTGGATAATTAAACATCGTTTTGCCGTCGTAGACTACGCCTCATCTCCTGAGGTGCTCCATATAACGCAGATTTTCTATTGGAGTTCCTGATATCGCTTGCTTTATTAAGACCTAACACAACATCTTTTATGACTTCTCTTCGCTAAGTGAGTGGACTTTAAAGATTTTGTGAATAATTAAACATCATTTTGCCGTCGTATACCTCGCCTCCTCTCCTAGGCTGTTGGCGATTTAATTATCCGCAATATACCTACTAATATTTTGATACAGATGCTGTGACAAGGATTTTGTAACTGGATGAATAGTGACATTCTGCAATAGCTGAATTATAAATGTGTTTTTTTCTGACACAACGTTCAGTTCAGTGGTGCAGGTATAGATAGAACGTTCAGTTTGTTCTATGTAAATTGAACCATTATGAGAAATTTTATAAATACCTTCAGAATATAAAGTACCAAATAGAACGACTGGGAAATTTTACTCACAATGTTGTATATCACATTAATATTATGTTCACAAAGAATTGCTCCTGTGCGATTAGTAACTTTGTGGTTGAAATACAGGATAGAGCAATTTTCCAACATGTTTTTATTGTCTAAATAGGTTTTATTTTGCGGGTGTAGGTGACGACTGGTTAGCTTTTTCGATATCAAAAATGCGATAATTGTTATAAAAAATTTTTGTTAAAATTATCGTTTTCAGAAAAATTTCCCTGTGTAGGAGAATTGACGACGTAAATCAAAATTGTACATTTAGAAATTTTTTAATTTTATACAAAATATATATATTTTCACTTTATTTGTTTAAAATATAGATACAATGGAAGATGTTTATAAATTATCGATTGTCACAAAACTGTCATAATCCAATAGAGACTTACGATTTAATTTTATAAAATAAATACGTTAAATATTTTTATTCCAATAACATTAACCACAATTATGGTTATAATAGACCACACATTTTTTCCAACAAAAAAAGGTACTAAACACTCCCTATTAGAATAACACGGTTATAAATTTTTCAGCTGGGGCTTTGGTTATTTAGGATTGTAGGACACATAAGGGCGTGAAATCAATTTTAACAATGAATAAATGATGTCAACATCCGGTTAAGGTAGCGCTGTTGTTACACGTCACTGATTTTTTATAATAAAAGGTAAACAAACTCATGTGCCAATAAAGATTTAATTTTGTATTTGCAATAGTCATACTTTTGATCACTTACAACATATACATATATACATACCCATCCTTTATAAATCAGATTGTTACATATGATTCATCATATTATATCTGCCCTGATAATGCTACTATTAACTTAGGAGGTTTATTCAATTGAAAAATATTTGAATTTTAAGATATAGGTCATATAATGTGATACACTTTATAAATCAGTGCTTAAAATAAGCAAAAAGCAAACATTTGCGTTAGATAAGAAGTTGTTGAAGCATTTCTTTATTTACTTGTCTTACTCGATTGAATAAACAATAAATATTTATGCAATCCGATTATTGTTTAGCTTTATGTAGCTTTTCTAAGCTGAAAAATGAAAAAAATTGAATATACAATATATGAATATTAATGCTAGGTTATATTAAAAATTGTTAAAATCGAATGCTAAGAACTTTACTAATTGATTCACCTTAACATACTACTTGTATAAGCGAAAGTGGTTTTGAAAAACCCACGTCCTCTACATCGATTAGCGAGCTGGCAAGTCACTGAACCAGCGAGGCGACCTAACCGGCACAAGTGGTAGCATTGTTTAAAAATAAAGTTTTAGTAAGAAACAAAATAATGGCAAAAACCTGACTCTACAAAACAATTTTATTAAATAGAAGTAGTAAATTTCTTTAAACAATATTATGGATTAATTCAAAACTATTATATTTAACACATTATGGAACTCGTGCTTCCTCTCCAAAACAGAAGATTACCCTGACGCAACATATTAACTTCTTCTTTCTATTTTGCAATTTATTTTTAGAAAAATACGAGTATTGACTACCCAAAAAATGCCAGACAACTTGGAAGTATAATTAAAAATTTACTATTAATATACGGTCAAAAAATTTGACCTGGTTGTTAATTTCATTTTAATTGAAACACATATTTGGTACTATTCGACTACCTTTTAATTTGTCCATATATACCTTATCGAAAATAATTGTTTCTATATAATCAACATTTTGTAATGTTATCGTTTTTATGTTATTTAAAAAAATTGAATAATTTTATTTAGTGAAACACCCTGTATTTCAGTTTTCATTCAAATTTTAGGATTTATATCTGAAACGACTGTTTCTTAGCTAGTTAAAATAATTATTAAACTTTCTTACATTTGTTATTTTTAAATGTTAATTGTTACATTAAATTTTTCCGTCTTATTAGAATTGGGGATGAATTAATATAAATAACGAATGCAATTATGGACTTTCTTTATTTCAGAAATTTAGTCTTATCCCAAGTTAATTTAATACTGTTATCTTACGCCGAACATTTTCGTGTATTTTATATATACATCTTCAGGGCAGTTGTATTTCTGATATTTTCTATTAAGAGCACCTTTATGTAAAGGTTTTTTATTAAGGTTTTTTATATAAATAGTAATAGTATTCTTGCGGAAGTATAAAGTACGTGCGTCAGTTACGCCAGAAGTTGGGCTCGGTCTTTGTACAGGGTGAGTAAAATCGACGTCTCAGCTCTACTAGAAGAAAAACAATAACGATAGAAAACATCTGAAAAGAGATTCTTAAATGGGATTGAGTAATGTCCATTTCAAGCCAAATTTGCATATTTTTTCATGTTTTTAAACAGAGGCAATGACGTCAACAACCTTTTTCCCCTGAAATATACCTGTATTTTGACATATTTAAAAAGAGTTGATTTTGCTAAACAAATTTTATAAATAAAAACATTTTTTATCTTGTTTCGTTAAAAAATTATAAGCAAATTTGTAAAAAAAAGTATTACCTAAAATTCGCAATTGTCACGACTTAAACAAGTAGCCTTTGGAAAAAATAACAAAGTCGCATCTGTCAATAATTAAACATTATTAATTAGTATTAATTAT
>JAHWXV010108492.1:0-10067 GCA_024586415.1 Phrixothrix hirtus
CTGGACTTCCAACGATTTCTTTCTTCTTAAATCTTGCTTCTAAAATTATAATTAATTCACTCGTATTTAATAGGCCGTAGATTCTTTCAATTTGGATCCTACCGACTGCGCCAGTTAAGTTTTAACTTTGTAAAACTTAAAAAATATAATTTATTTATTAACGTTACAATATAACAACATCTTATGGAATTACAAGTATATTCTAATCTAAGTGCTACTATACTCTGAACTAACTTAAAATGAATAATAGCTCTATTTATAATGTAATATATGCTTAGTTAACATAGATAACATATTGTCTATTCTGCACTTTAACTGTCACATAACTTATATATATATATATATATATATATATATATATATATATCACTTGTTTAATTCATTTTTAATTATATTATTCTACTTATAGTTATATCACGATATGAAGAAAAAGATGATTATGAACAAGTCATAACTAGTGCATCAGGGTTAATAAGAAATGTGATACCTTTATAATAGTCAGGATAAATGCCACATGGTCATTTTACTAGTCAAGGTTCTTTCAGATATATGTATGTGTGCGTGCGTGGGTGTGTGTGTAATTATACTCGTCCACCTACATCACCTCACACGCCCACTTGTAAGCACGTATAATCGCAATGCGTAGTACATTGAAGCTAAATAATTGAGAAAGAATTTGAAAGCGAATTGACATTAGTTAAACAGTTCTATAGAATAGGATGTTTGTTTGCATGATTAAGCAATGTACAAATTGATTTTACAGCGAACACTGCAACACACCACCAGCATTGAACACTTCCACATTGTTCAGTAGTGCCATAAGTAGATATTGTTATATGTCTATCACTTTCTACATACAGCAATTTACTTGCTAATTCTTTCTTGATCATCGGTAGACCTATAAATAAATCAATACTTTAACAACTATATACTGCATGCAATTGATTGGCTGACTCATAATTGTAAATATGTGTCCAATTAATTGCAGATATATCTTGGCGTAATGTAAGCTGATGATCCCATTATTCATAAACCTGCTTAATTAAGCACCTACTTCTGCCTTTTTATTTTATTTTATAAATTTATGATAAAGTTTAAGAAGTTTGCGTTTTTAAACTATCATGCACAATTGCACTTTTTTTTTCAATTATAAATCGTGCAGGATAGTTGCTGATCATTATATAACGTGATTACTATAGAAATACGTACATAGTACTAATTTACTTATTGTGAAAAATGTTATTAGTTAAAAAATTGACAATTACGTATATATTAAGAACAAGTTAAGCCATGCACCTTACTTGTGCATTTAAATATTTTTTTCCGCTCCTTCGCTACAATATATGGTGTCAAACTCCTTACAGCATAATTAATCGGAATTATTTAAATTCAGTTGTTGAACTTGTTCACTTTTATAAAGAAAGTGGTATCTGAATGGCAATGGCAATGAAACATTAGAACGACTAAATTCACTCAAATTAAGTTATGGGCCACGAAGGTAGTATAACAATTTAGAATTGCAGATTTATCTCTGATTTAGGTATATATTTAATATCTAATTATTTATAAATATATGATATTAATGATTTTATATTCCGTGGTTAATATACAGGGTGTCCCGAATTATTTAGTAAAACTTTAGGAGCCGATAAAAGACTTACGAGTAAATAGAAACTGCTATGTCAACCTGGATCTTCAACTCAACGATTTCACCAAAACCTAGTTGAAACTGAAGTAAATAATGTGACGCATATGATATATTAAGTTACCCGTGAATTTTTTGTTATTTTGGACATAACAATGAAAACTTTGTTTGTGTACCTTTTCTAGGTCCTTATTTTATGTTTACTTAATTTTTAACTCGCTTTTGTTGCAAAGCGTGGGCAACTTTGATTTAAAGAAATATCAATTTGTACCAAAACGACTACGTTTGTGAAACAACGACGAGATTATTTTAGTTTAATAATTAGAGTAACTAGAGTTTTCAATAATAGCATCCAATACAAAGTTCGGCAGTGGCGCAACATTATTTTTAAAAAAGTTTTTATGGTAGTATCTCTTGTACGCTACTAGTTCAGCGTATTAAACTGATGTCCTGTGTAGCAATGTATCTCTATAACAAAAAAAATTATACCAACTTTTAGAACAATAGGTGGAATGGTTTCAAAATTATAGTCAATAATATTTTTGATTTATTAATTTACATGAATCCCTAAAGCTATTGAATTTTGGATCCAGGTTGACGTAGTGATTTCTATTTCTTTTCATGTCATATATTCACTAATAAACCTAAAAGAATGATCCATATACTTGTTTGCAGTAATGGCGAAACTATTTCCAAATAGGAACTGGATCCGTTTGAATTGAAACGGGAATTTAGATGAAGTCGCTAGAATTCGAAATATAAATGCTGTTTCGTGAGCTATTGGCCTCAGTGGGATCACAGCTTCCACAATATTTTGTGATAATTTTGTCACTGGCAATCATATTCAGTTTTAAAGAATTGGTGGATTTACGTTACATATCAGACTGATGGATACGTCAAATTTAATTAATAATTTATGTGGCGGTATACCGGCAGGAATTAATGAATTTAAAAATTCAGCAGTATAATATACAGTTTCTTCTATGGAAATCTATTATTTAATAATTGAAGAAACTGTATTTAAAAGCGTATCATTTATTTCATCCACCAAATTGTTTTATGGTATAACGATAGCACATTCTTAAATCCATTCCTTAATTTTGTCATGTAAATTCGTGGTACTGTGACATACTCTAGATTTTATATTATTTAAAGATAAGATGTTTTTACCCAAAGATCCTGCAATATTTATAACATTAATCTGTTGTATTCAAAGAGCCATCTTCAATTTTTAACAATAAGTTTGTAAAACTACTTGAATCAATTCTCTTATCATTTGAACTCATATTGGTACGTAAGTTTAAAATCTAAACATACTGCAAATTTTCCGTCTTTAAAGAAGCCTTGATGGTATTAGCTCTTGCGCCCTTAAGGATGATCGGCAACAGATGTCGATAACCTCCAGAAATCCATTTGCCAAACTGCCCATCAACTGTTAGATTGCTGCAATTTTCACTAGTTGTGCTAAATAATACCTATGTTGTCTAGAATAGGTATTTTTTATACTATATAAAATAATTATTTAATTATTTAATTATTTAATTATTTAATTATTTAATTATTTTATACCTTATGCAATTTTTATTTGGAGAGGATGTCGTTTCAAAGAAAATAGTATTAGTGATACCTTTTCCTTATATTTAACTCGCCTAATTACTCATATGAATCACTGATATACAGTACTCGAACATAAATATATGACTATATGTTTGTACCTGTTTAAGAATTAAATTAGTTGATTTTAAATTAATTTGTAAATTTATTTAGGCAACGACTTTTTTCGCTAGTAAAAATAAACAAACGTCCCGCTACCTCATTCTATATCAGATATCCGATTACACAGGCAGAACATAGGAGGGCAATTTAATAAGTCTGGTAAAAATGAAACAAGCAGCGCGGATTTTCGATATCAAAACATTTTATTTTTCAGCACAGTCCTTTTATAACTCAATGCATTTATTCCATCGATTTTCAAGACATTTAGTGCCTTTGGTAAAATAAGATTTATCAGTCTACAAAATACGTATCTGCTTCGGCGATTACTTGTTCATTGGATGAATATTTTTTACCAATAAGACAAGTTTTCATGTTTGGCAATAATAAATAGCAAGAAAGCATGACATTTTAAATACGGGGCACGTGTAAGTATTTCAAAGTGCAATTTTATGTATTTTTGCAGATACAATAACTATTGAATGTGCCACTGCGTTATCGTGGTAAAACACCACTTATTCTTGGCAAACAGGGCTAATTTTCTTAAATTTTTGATTCAGTTGGTCTGTTATTATTTCACCTTTTTGAAGTAGTTAATGGAAATTGCTCCGCGAGCCTCCCAAAAAACAGTTGCTATGACTTAACAAGCCTCCTTCGGTACACTTAAACCAGCTTCTACCCACTGTTTGGATTGATTATTAGCTTCTGTAGTATACTGGTGGATTTGGCTACCAACATGAGTAATAAATTTGCGGAAAAATTCAGATGAATTACATTTAAACAGTTTCAAACAGTACTCCAAAGTTATTCTACGATTACGTTTTTGGTTCAATGTCAACCAACGCGACACCCATACTGTAGAAAGCAAGTTTAATACATTCATAATCCCACGCATCTCCACTAGACGACTTGCCCACACAATATCATACACGTTTGGTATTATTTATACGGAAATCTTCTGGTCTATCCCAGTACTCAGCATAGCGAATGTTGGCACGACTACTTTGAAAATTACTAAACTACTTGCGAATCATTTTTGGTGATAGCGCAAAGTCTCGGCAATAATTCTGGTGCATTTATTTTGCTTCTGTTGGTGTTTTTTTTATGTAGAAACTGTTGTTTAATGAGAACACGAAAACACTTTTTTCCATTCTAATGAAATTAATGCAAGCTCTTTACTGTGAATGGCTATCAAACCCAAACTCATGGGAATATATTCTTGAAAATTGGAATTGCGCCATCTGAAGGAATATATGTTAATACAATAGTATTTATTTTATTCTTATAACAATTATCGCATGATGTTTTATCTGATTTATTGAAGTAGTCTAGTATATGTACTAATCGCAAATCTTAAACTTTATTCCTAAATGTCTTAGTCAAATATTTCGAAAAGCTGATTGAACTGCAACAGCTACGCAAATATATCATAAAGAAATTTGTAGGAGTGCCAATTTTTTTAAAATCTGTGGTTTAATTATTTTTATGCTCTGGGATATAGAGAGTTATCTGATATTATAACTAGAAATAGATCTACAGTGAAAACTGTTTAAGGCAAACACTGGAAAAGCCGGAATCCTGCTTATTCTGGAGAATATGTACAATTCCGTGAAAATTATAGGGAAAATGCGTAGGCTCAGCTAGAAGCTGCTTAAAGCGAATACGGAAAGGATATATAGGTCCGATGGAATAAATTTAACCTGAGAAATACGGAAAATGATGTGTGCATGTACGTAATGTAAATAATATCTATGCTTTGAACTTGCATAAATTTGTATGTATTTCTTAGAAAGAATTAAAATTATATATATATATATATATATTAAATTGAGACTTTTTAATGCTACTAACAAACTTTAAAAGGGACTTATTCATACTATTCTGCTAAAACGCAGAATTAATTGAAACGACTCACATGCACTTTCAATGCTAAGTACGTGCGTATATTGTGCAGTAACAAGTATTTTCATGGTATTCGAAACTAACAGGCCACGTCCGCGAATAAAAAAATTGTTTCAATTTTTTAAATCTTCTTAAGATTGTTATTTTTAACTAGATCTTGTGCTTTTTTTTTAATAAAGATGAATCGCATATATAACACTCTTAAACTTAAAGAAAAAGTTAACCTAATAAAAGCCCACGAAACTGAAGGTTTAAGCGCTAAACAACTCACCGTTAAGTTTAACCGCGGAAAAACACAGTGTATGATATTTTGGAAAACAAGACTCGTTTTAAAGAACAATGGATTACTAATGCATAAAACTCGTGTTCAAACCGCAAACTCCGCGCAACTGAAACTACGGAAATTAACAAAATTACGTATATATGGTTATTCAGCGTCACTGTGAGTCACTTATATGAATGTACTTAAAAAAATGCAAATTTGTTTAAAACGGAAACCTATGTAACCCGGAAAAAATTCATGGTCCCTTTAGACTCCGGTTTAGACAGTTTTCACTGTTGCCACAAACTTTTAAAGTGCTACTAATGTTTTGAGACTTTTCTTTCTGTTTGGATAGCATTTCGCGAAATTGCGATGTTTCTTTAGTATTGTTAACTGAAATTGAAATACTAATGAATTGCTAAATCGACATTGAAAGCATAGGCAATGTTCAAACTGATAAAAGTACCTATCATTTAGCGACTTCTCATCGAAAGTGGTCCACTGCTTCTCGAGTTTATTGTGTACTTAAATTAATAACGACAATATACGCATTACAGTTTAAAACCTTTTGTTCCGCGTGTAAGTTGTTATAGCGCTATATTTAAATTCTGATATTTAAATAGAGCTACAGACAATTATCTACAGAAGATATTTATCACAAAGTTGAAAACAAACTCAACATGCACATATTAAAATTTCTCAAGACAAATCAATTTTGCATAGGCAAAATCTAGATATAATAATAAAATTTAATCAAATCTTAAAAATAATTATCACCAGTTTGAACAGTTCGAATGGATCTCACCTCTGTCCATTTCAAATAGTAGGTTACCGATGTTCAATTAGAACATTTTTAATTGCAGAAGTCTAGAAATATTTTTCTTATGGAAAAACTACTTATATTGATTTTTAGACAATCAATAATATGCTATGGAATATTTATCCATATATTTTCAGATTGAATAAATATTAGTGACTTATAAAATTAAATTAATGCATTAGGCATGCATAATTAACAAGAATAATTGTAATTTAGGTTTTACAATACATAACGAGATGGCGTTTTTAAAATAGGAATTAATACCAAAACCACTATTGTGATGGCATCAAACCTTATCTAATGAATGATTTCCGTACGTATTAGCTAAATTTTACAACTATAAAGTAATAAACATACGAAGGATAACGGCCTATGCCTTTTAGTGTTTGAAGCACGATAAAATGGAAGTTCAAAACTAAGAACAGTTGATGTGAAATTAAAAGAAATTATATTCGTAATAGTTAGATACACTTATAGTACATATAATTAGTGAAATAAATCACTACATATTTTTGAAGTGGATTCGATTGTTTTAATTTTATATGGCTTTTACCGAAAAGTATATCTGGACTTACTGAAGAATACATTATGTTACCAAAACAAAACTTTTTTAGAAATAAATAATTGTCAAGACTATAAGTTTTTCAAAATTGGATAAATATTTATTTAAATTATTTAAACAATTATATAGTTAAAATATGCTTTTAAAAGTATAATGTACACAAATTCATATATTCGAATCGATTGGTTTTTAGTTGAGAATCTCGGATAAAAATTCTTTTAGCAAAATCGTCGGCGAACACATTCTCCGATAAAAATTCTCAAATATATAATACCTTAAATAACAAAAATACCGCAATAGAATGTACTCGAAGCGGAGAAGCAAAAATAATGAAAATCTTTTTGAATGACAAATTCGGAATCATAATGTTCACCATGTATTAAATCTCAATTATGTTACTTAAATGTAGATTATGTAGATAAGGTAATCAATAGACATTTTACGTTTATTTAAGAACGACGGTAAAATTGAATATTATAAAGATCTAATTTGACTTAATTGACATTGATTTTAGTATATTTCCTTTTCTATTACTTACAATTTTACAGAAATATATAAAGCGGCAATTATTGAGCATATTTATTTTATTAAATAATACGACTTTTGAATTTTATATATATATATTAGCTGATGAATATAAAACTAATAGAATAATTGTTTTAAACAAAATATGTTAACTATAAGTTGTTTTACGTTGTAGTTGCATACAAAATATTTTGAATTGTAGATAAGTACACATTACTAAATACCTTTAAAAGAAATTACGAGCTTGCTGCTTTAATTTACTTACCATTATTATTGGAAGAAGAATGTTTTCTATGATTTAACGAATGTTCAACTACTAACATTAAACAAACGATATTTTGTAATTCTACAATTATCTTTTAAGAGACCTCCCTGTTTTATGTTTTGTTTCGGGAACTGTTAGTAATTCTAAATGCTGGTTCGTCAAAGTTTATGCGTTCGAGATTTTATCTTTAGATATTAATACTTTCAACATTTTAGTCAATAATCTTTACCGAATACTGGATGCATTGTAAGTTTTATTTCATTTTTCGTATTTATTATGTGCTATTAATGTACTACACACAATATGGCACCTCTACCATTTCACAGAGTTGCACAGTGCTGTATTTTATTTAAAGATAAATATTAACATGTAAGGTATGAAAGACACATTATATAGCTTCTAATCTAAAGTTGAGTGGATATATCTCTCATGTTTTATAGAATTTAGGAAATTTTTGAATTAGTAATGAAACTTACATCCTGATTTTGCTGTTGAAATGAAAATTTGCTTTAAATCCAACAAATCATATCTTAATCAAAAGTTTGTTTCGGACTGGAAGCAATAAAACCATGACAGCTCTAATTAATAAGATATTGATTTATGTCGACTTTATCTACATTTCATTTCCATTTCGTTCAATTACTTTTGTATACGTAAACGAAGTTATTGAGGAAATGGGATTGGGTTAACATAACTTTTCCATCTTGAAATTTTTCTGGACATAGTTATCGATCTAGCTACATAATTATTATATAAAATTAAAACAGTTACTTTTGCTTCAATAATCAAATTATTCTAATAATTGTTAGGTAGATATTTAGGTTACTGTAGTGTTTGGTATATATAACGACAATCATAAAAATATTTAAAACTCACTTCTTTTGTGGAGCGGAATGAAATATTTCAAATAACCTTTATATCTTACGCATTTATTCTGTAAAGCAATATATAAAAGTGCTTCCTTCGCGTTTATAAATCAAATTACAGGTAAATTGACTTTATTTTGAGACAAATTTAATACATTCAAAAAGTCTAAACATGCTATGACGTTATGACAGAAGGGTTACAGATATTAACCTGAACGACATTAATGGATATAATATTTGAAAGGTACAATTAGTCATTTAGAATTCTTTAAAACTGTAATTGTGACACGCTTTATGGCGTAATATTAAAATGTAGGCATAAATTACTTATACGCTACTCTAATGTGATAGATATCTTAGTTGAATATACTGCACACCACAATAATACAAACGAACCTAAGTTATTTATTTTTTGTGCCTGTTCTGTATAAAACAAGAAATTAGATTAATATTATCAAATTTGCTTCATAACACTATTATATATATAGAAACTCGATAACTATGTATGTATAGTTAGCACCGTAGATATAGTGAAACTTAGGGCAAGTTGTTTGTTATTTCTACATGTCCAGTAAAAACTGCTTTCAGCTATGTTACATGCGACATTCATTAATATTAATTAAGGACATTAATGTGTATCCATGTATTTAAAGTCATTTATTTGCGCAATAACTTATTTATTAGTGGCCTTTACACGCAGATTCTTTACCGCGTGATCAGAAACGTACAATATTGCACGCGGTACGGAACGTACACGCAATCATGCAAGAGTATACTGTTACGCTTAAAACGCATACACACTCTTTCACAAACGAAAGCTCGTCAATTGATATGAACATGGGAAAGAACCTACGTGTAAAGGCCAATCACACGCGCATTACTGCGTGATTATGGCGTGTGTTGGAGCGTTGAAAATTCACGCGGTTTTGTAGAAACGTGCAGTTTTATTATGTACCACTTACTGTTATTTTAGCAGGTTTGAATGGAATTGTTGGTGCAAACAAATCATGCAAGAGGAAATATTGGATAAAAAAATATAGACAGCGTTTTAATTTTCTACACTTGGTGCAGGAGTTACGTGAAATTATCAAGAGGATTTTAAAAATTATTTACGTATGAACAGCATATCCTTCGATAGTTTACTCAACAAAATAAAAACAAACAGTTCCCTTGACCACAAACGTACATCCATTGTAAAATTTATTATTAAAAGATACAAATATAAAAAATGATAAGTAATGCAACACCTAATACGTACAAATTAGTACTATCCTTGTAAACGTAAAGCTTGTGACGTTTCTAGCTGATTCGGTCGTCATTTTCACCTATAACGTTTCAACTTATTGTTTATTGGTGTCTCAGGAAGAAAATTATTTATATTTGTCGCAGATAGTCTCTATCCGAGCAGGCCTGGTTCAATCGTACCTAGCTAAACTGGTTATTAAATAATAAGTCGGTAAAACCTTCATAAGTTATATATATATATATATATATATATATATATATA
>JAHWXV010108508.1:0-19285 GCA_024586415.1 Phrixothrix hirtus
AACTTTTTACCTTAAAAATACTTCAAAAAACACGCTGTGAAATATCGGACACTTATTAAATAACACACTGTATATATATATATATATATATATATATATACTGTGTAAAAAATGTGTTATAATAATACAAGATGTAGGTGGCGCCACGGTGCAAAGAATTTCTTCGGTGACAGGAACTTTTAAACGTTGTGGGTCTTAAAGATAATTAATTTTTGATCAAATTATGTCCCATATAAATTTTTACTAAATCAAACATGGACGGAGATATTTGGATATCTTTTTTTAATAATTTTAACGAGTATTTTAATTCTAAATATTTTTAATATCCTTTAGCAGATGTTAATTCAATGTTCGTAATGTATATAGAACCTAATTTACGATAAATTTTTCATGGCAATAAAAATTGTCTCCTCATTACCCAAGGCAGTCCAAAATATTTGAGCCAAAATGGATACAGAATTATATTAGTTCGTTTATTATTCGAAATGTTTCTTAGGTATTGCATCTGTTTTTGTTACTTAAAAGATGTGAATTAGTTTTATTTTTGTAGCATCATGCAACAAAATATTTGTATAAAAGTACAGACACACTAACGTAATAATATTTTGATACACTTATAAAATAATTATAAAAATTTTAAGAAACAGTTGTATAATGTCTTTTAAAATGTTTCTTAGAACCCGTATAAAAATTTATAAAATATTTGATAATAGCCTTCAGCACTTTTACAGGACTACATTAATTACTAAATTATTTTATAAACTATCCCCATTTTACGCTTATAAATGCTGTGACACAGTGTTGGAGTTATTCCTAAAGGGAAATATTGTTTTATAGCATTTGTTGTATAAATGTTCTTTTGGAATTTATAAAACTAGTAATTGCTAGTTGGGTTGTATGTCAGTTAAAGTTCTAGATATACCTAAACTCTAAAATATTTTATTTTTAGTACTGTCAGTGCCAAATGATTTATATACTTCCTTACGAAATACAATATCATTTAGCTAAATGATTCAAAATGCTATCGAAGTAGGATTGCAACTTCCATACCAATGCCCGGAGCTGCTCTGTGCAAACTGGTATTTACAACAACGTGATAGCAATGTCTGAAGTTCTAAAGAATTCATTGCTAACTTTTCAAAATCTATTTTCCTCAAACAAAAGAGAAGTAATTTTTCTTTAACTTTTTGTGAATGTATGAGGAGTAACGGATGCGTAGTTTAAGTATTTTAAAACGCGAGTTTTGTTCAGAAAAAATATTTATAATTACTGTCAGTATCAATCCTTTATTATGCGTATCTGGGTTTGAAATTATCTAAAATTGTATACCACAAAATCGAATGTAAATAAAAATTTGTGGGCGGAAAAGAATATATAGTTTAGTTTATTCTACAAAACGTTAATTTCTCTTCGATTGCCAATGATTTATATTATTTTTAAATATTTTCTCTAGATGTACAGATATACGTTTTCTGGCTGAACATTATATGCACTGTCAGCTCTCGCTACTTTTTTGTTGTAAATACGTTATTTAAATCTTTAAAACATAAATAAGCACGATAACGTACGTTATTTACTTTTAAGATCTTAATTAAAATTAAATTCAATGCTTAAATTATTAAAAACATCCTTTTACTTAGAGAATTAATTGCCTTTATATTAAATTATTTCAATGCACCTCGTATAGCACAAGAAAATTAATATGTTAAAATCTCATACAAATTTAGTATTTAATTGCAGCTGTGTAAAAATTTACGTCCGCTTTGTATGTACAATGTATTACAGCTTGTTATCCAAGTACTTTTCAAGGGCAAGTTATATACAGTTTATTCTCATAAAAATTCCAGCGTTTAGTTACTAAAGTAAATAATGCACTTTGTTAATGAAGAAACAAATGCGATATTTATCAGCGCGATTGGTATTTGAATTTACGCACTAGGTTTTGCGTCGTCGTTTAAGAACAACCTTTTAAAAATAGTAAAAACTTATCATGGGAAATATGAGTGGAAATATTTCTCCCTACATTTCTAGAAACTGCATGATCTCACCCTAGGGGCAAGAGGGGCAGTTGCTTAAGAACAAATTCGAGGTGAAAAGTTAAATTATGATTCAGTTCTGATTGGACTACCCTTGTGTTAAATTGTGAAAAAGTATTGAGTGCCGGTTCAGAGGTGCTTTCTTTGTTTTAGGGGGCCTTTATTGAAATATCGAGTACCTGTCTGTCGTTGTCCGCAAGCAGTAATATCGAAGTAATTTGGGATATTCTTTTCAATAAATAAGGATGTGGTCACCTTCGTTATGTATCTTCCTATCCTAATGGGATTCCTGATCCTGAAAGTTAGTTAGTAGAAGCAACGCTTGAATGTAAGTGTCTTACAATTTATTTGATTCTTCCTTCGCTCGTCTTGGAATTTAGTAAAAAAGGATTACCTCCGTTTTAACCAATTGTTATTGAATTACGCGCCACCAACACTGACCTACTTTTAACTGTGCAGAAATAACGTAAATTTAATTAAAGGACATACCGCCGTTTTACCTAAGTGGTAATGAAATAAATAAATAACAGACTTAAGATATTTACCGTAGCCGTAAATCAGAATCAATTTAGTGAAAAATTTTGTAATTTGATTTTTAACTATCTATGTAACTGTTTGTATGATATTTCCGTTTACGTTTTAATTGTTAATTTTGCCTGTATCTTTACTTAAAATACCCTGGGTACCCGTTGCGTGTATGCCTTATTTTGACGTTTCTTGTCTGTAAATATTATTATGTCGCTAGCAAAAACTTAAAGCTCATTTCTAAAATTATTTCTTTTATTCAAGCCTCTCAGCTGTAATAATCGGCTAATTTTTCTCGTCAAACAAAATAAATTGGTCACGAACCTAGTTTTTCGTTAGATAATGTATTATGTTTTCAGAATCTAAGTTTCACCTTATTTCTTGCTCAAAGATTTAATTTATATATATATATTTATATAATTTTATGCAAACCAAAGTTAATATAAAGATGTTCGTGTGATCCGAATTTTTGTTGTTATTTAATCAAAATACAACTTAGAGTGCTAGTTTAGATACACAATGCGCATGCAAAAGTGATTCAGTATTTTGAGAGGCTATTAAGCATATAAGGTCATAAATTATTTATTTCTGAACTAAAGTAACTGCTAAAAGAATTTAAAGTTCAATTAATTCCTTAAATAATATACAGGGTGATCAGTCTTGAAACCAGCCCTAAGTCATTTTATTCAATGCACATCACGATTTCAATTTTTGCAAATAACGTAACTAGTAATTGAATCTTTAGTCAGCTTCAGTTCATTGATTTTTATATACAGTGCGATCATAGGTGAATGAGCGTCTTTCGAACACCGCCTGTTAGCAGTTTGTCTTGAGAACAGTGGCGCCCACATTTACCGATTTAGACTTATTATTCCTACAGTGTTTAGCCTCGCAATACCGATGGACCACTGGTGATTTCTGCCACATGCGTTATTGTCATATCATCTTGTGACAACACATCTAAGCGATGATCAAAGATCATCAAATAATTATTCTTAACTGTTGTGTTCATGCTGTCTAGGTAGAGGTGCGTGCGTTTTCCAGAAAATCATTCCTAAATTGTTTTGCAAACTTAGGGATAAGGTGAAGAGGTACAAAATGAAGCGGTGGAAGCTGAACCCTTCCAATATTATATTTAGAATAACCAATAAGAGGAGTGAATAATGTTTTAATTTCGCTAACAGTGATTTATTTGTGTAACCTTCTAGAGGTTGGAAAATTTATTAAACTACAGCGTTATACGTGTATACTTTATTAGACCATAAAATCAGTCCAACATATCGTGGTGTTGCATTAGATTCTTAGTTGAGATATAGTTAATATATTGAGAAATTAAAATAAAAATTCAAAACAAGTAATAATATGATATTTTATGGTAGAGCCATCTAGTTTTGAATTATAGGAGGTTATATTAGCATAAAGATGAAAGGGATATCCTATAAAGTATAACGTTTAAATTCTAAACGAATAGAACACCTTCATTAGTAAAAAGACATAAAACTGCAAGTTCAAAGATTAAACAAATATATGAACTTTTGCAAGGCTAGTCACCACCAAATATCGCATAACCTTATAGAAAAATGTAGGCACGCATGTGGCTGTGCGCGCCATTTGAAAATTCAAAACATTGTTGTTCGACTGCCTTATGTAGGATTATGAGATTTTTGATGGTGACTAGCCTTGCAAATATTCATATATTTGTTTAATTTTTGAACATGCAGTTTTTTGGCTTTTAACTCATGTAGGTGTTCTATTCATTAAAAATTTAAACTTTATGCTTTATAGGATATCTCTTTCATCTTTACGTAATAATATAATACGGAAATTAGCTGGATCAAGCTGGGGGGCGAATGTAGAAGTACTACGTACTGCTGGTTTGGTATTTATTTTTTCTACTGTAGAATATTTCTGCATCGTATGGATGAATTCAGCTCATGTAGAAAAATTTGATGCTCAGCTAAATACAATCATGAGGATTGTTTCTGGAACTCTTAAGTCAACACCTATTCCTTGGTTCCAATTCTGTCTAATACTGTTATTACACACATTCTTCGAAAGGCTGCTCTGAATAGAGAATGGGTCAAATATATCAAGTCGCCAGATAGGTATCTATTTCGATTGATTTGCAGCATCCACCAGTTAAAAGATTAAAATCACGTAAATCTATTTGGAGTGAAAACTTCTTAGAAGATTTATCACAAAACGTGTCTTAGAACCAGAATCGTCTTCCACTGATGTTCTTAACCAAAAATTAGTAGAAGACCTACCAAGAAAAATTTGGTTATAAATTAAATCGGATTCGAACAGATCAAGCCTGGGATATTTCTATGTTATACCGCTGGAATGCAGTACCTTAGTAAGAATGTCATTGCAAAAAGGGATTGAAACAGTAGACCATACTGTACACGATTGACCTTTTACTAAGTTTAATTACGGATTTATTGGTATCCATAGCCTTCTACCAGAATCCATTAACTGGTTACATAATATGAAATACTTGTGATTTCATCTAGTAAGGTTATTCTTTTCCAGGTTTTTTTCCCTTACTTTTGCACCAAATGGTGGATGAATATCCTATTATTATTATTAACTCTGTAATTGTTTATTCATACGAATATATAAACTTTAACAATTAAATGTTGTGGGAAAATGTTTAACTAAGTTGTATTAGCGTTAGTTAAACCGCTAAAAATTATAAAATCAGAATTAATATTTATTTATAATCCAATATTTCGAATATGATTATATTCTACATCAGGGAATACACTGATAAGTTTATTATATAAAAATTTAGTATTATTAAAGCAAATGGAAGTAAAGCTTATATGTGTGGATCATCGTTGAAGTTTACAATAACATGACTGTCACAGCACAGTTATTAATTTTAATTAATTTTAAAACTGATGAATTAGTAAAAACTTTTATAATGTTAAATTCTTAGATAAAAAACCTTTCAGTGTATTTCTCGATGAACAATATCATCAGATTCGAAATATTAGCTCACAAAGAAATGTAAATTCTGATTTAAAATTCTTGGTCTTTTAATTAATCCAAATACAATTTAATATTAATATCCTAACAAAGGTACTTCTTTTCAAAACATTTAAATAGATACATCTAAAAATAGGTTAAATAATAAAATCTATGATTATTGTATATGTATATAAAACACTTAGTACATCCTTTATGCCGCTAGTCAAATTGAATCAGAATCGTATTATTGTATAAATTCTAGGATAACTAGGTATAACTTTGACAATATTAAAAAAACAAAGTCTTGTTAGTATTCCAATCAGTCCATTCTAAATTATTTACCTATAACTAAAGAAATATTAGCTAAATCTATCAAGATGTTGATGTAGTTTAACAACTAAGAGCGGTAAAAATAGACAAGGTAATTTCTCAACGTAAAAATAGAAAGCTATAAAGCAGTTTATGTTCAATCATACTGGAATGTTGAAGAAAACGTTTATAAATAAAGGTTGAATATAAATATGTTCATTTGTCCTACAATAACATTGCTATGGCCTTTTCTTGATATTTTAAATTAAGATTGCATAAGATACTAAAACAACATGTGTTATGTCTAGGTTGCGTACCTTTAGCAAAATTATCACATAAATCTGTGATCGTCAGCTATTAATGTTCCTTACTGAATATAAATGTTAACTTTTAAATTTACAATACATATTTATAATTGATATTGGTTTTTTGATAATTAAATTTTGCAAGTGTAGAAAATACCAGTAATTTGTTGACAAACAGTTTTTTGCTGAAATTTTAACATTCAGCTTAAAATATAAAATATTGGACTAGGTTATTAAACAGTGGTATTAATAAGGTATTTTATATAGAAAATTACCGAAATTGCTCTGATTCATAATTTGCACTTATGTGTACATTTGCTGCATTCCTTTCCTATATTTGAAATGACCTAATTTTACTAGAAGTTCTAATTTTCCAATTCCTATGGAATATTTGGGATTTGACTCCTGAAAATTTAAATAACTGTTATCATAGTAATAAGATAAAATTGTAGTGTTAACTGAGAAACTTATTTTGAGCTTTATGTCTCATCTAACTTGAAAAGACCAATTAAGTATAAAATTATTCACCAATTATCAAATTTTTGAGAGATATATAGATTCGCTTATAATTAAATTACAATAGTTGTTTTGATTTTTTAGCGTATTTTTCTACTTTTCCGTGTTACTTTTGTACTTATATTTTGAAGTTATTTGTACATAATAGAATGGTCGAACAAATCAGTTTTCACTTATGTACTGCAGAAATTTTGGAGTTAGTCATAAATTTATATTTCGAGAAAAATGCTGAAACACCAGTTGTAGACTTTGGAGATACCTCAAATACAGACAATGAAGACCCTATTGAAAAGGGGAAAGCTGAATGACGAATGGAAGTAAGTAGAACAAGTGACGAAGTACATCTGAATGAATATTTTTTTATTTGAGTAGGAACCAAATAACCAGGCAATTGGCATGATTAACGAAGCAGGTAATAGTAAAATGTCTATTCATTGCTAGAAAGCCTTTTTAATGATAACTCGCTTGAAAAATTTCTATTTTACACTAATATCTATAGGTATTCGTTCCACCACGCAAGAATACCGTCGGGATAGAGATGCGTATGAGATAAACCTGATCTTATTCGTTGTATCAGAAGGGCATCTATATCTGGCAGCAACCTTTGATATTTGAATATAATTGGGATAGAGAAATTGTAACTAGTTTTGACCATCAGGTGGTCCATGTATTTAGTAAAATACTTCCCTTTTGATAGTATTGGAACTATGCATAAAATGAAAGAAATAGATAATATAATCACTAGTTGTGAAATATTCAAGGTATTTGTTTACATTTGCTGGAAGCCCTATTCTTCCGGTTCCGATGTAACCATTGATGAGTAACTCGAAATTTTCTGCGACCATTGTAACTTCCGCCAGTATATTCTATCTAAGTCGTTGAAATGGCTGATAGCCCTAAGACAGTACGAAATGAGTAACTAGCCAGTTCATGCAATAAAACGTCTAGCAGAAGCATTATATGTAACTATACAGAACATCGCCGATATCCAGCTTATTATTACAGAAATCAAAGAAATGAGAGTTTCTAATCTAACCTTGAAATTATAAATAAAAACAAAAGATAACTTCTAACTGACCCATTGAACACGAAATATAGACCTTTGTTAGCCAGAATTTTTTATTTGGCGGAAAATTCTACATTGGTGTTATACGTCTCAAAAAAAAATGTAAAAATTTCCTGGTCATTGCTTTGATGACAAAATAGATGAAGAGCCAGGCGATGTCTAAAACTTGATATGATAACTTATTGCAATCGGACAGTCGAGCTTAGATAACCTTTATGCCTCTTACAATGTTGGCATAAATGTATGTCCTTGACCACTGGTGCCAACGTCCATGATGTTTCTATAGCAAATGGTTAAAATTGACTTAGCTCTGCTTCACCTAGATAGGACGAACCTCTTTTACAGTGGGCATGCCATTAGATCTGCAAGAGATAGATTTAAGCTTATAAGTTATATGAATTTTTTTGATTAATGTACTCCTACACCAATTTATAGCGTTTAAGGTGGTTTCTATGTTATGCATTCAGTTCTTTACCCTCAGTAGTTATGTATTTTGCAAAATAAATAAAATTATTATTTAGAAAAATAAAGAAGCCCTTTAATTTTACTTAAATTCAATTATTTTTATCAGGTGAACTTGTATTGAATTATTTTATTTGTCATCACTTTGCGTTAACATTTTAAGCTCTAATTTTTTTGTCCGCGACGTTTTCGTCATGTGTAACTTATATTAAGAACTTCAAATAAAATTGGCATTCACGTAATTCTACAACCAGACTGCTTATGTAATGTTCAAAGATATCGTTTACCACAGATTTCTGTTTTATTTAAAGTAATATGAGAAGCAAAAATTCAAAGCTAGTGTAGAGCAAAGACAAACCTCATAGAATCTTTTCAAAGGTAAAGTACAAATTTTCTTTATTTCGATTGTTGCTTTAATTGCGATCCATTTAATTTAAATATCAACTGCTGAATTCGATTTATAGAACTATTAAACAATGGAAACGTCCCTATACGCCATTGATGAATTACTTATTGTTAATGGTACATGCATTTATACGAGGTTATTAAGCGATTAATTACGCGTCAATAATTTTTGGCAAGTAAGTTTTCCTTCTATTAAAGTTTATCGTGCGATTAACTAAATACCTTTGGGGAAACTTTCTTTTATTAAAGTTAGTTTTCAATTTTTTAGATAATTAAACAATTTAGTACGATCTACTTTCGTAATGTTTTTTTAAATAGTTGAATATTCCACCATACCTTTTGAAGCCTTATAGGCCGTCAGTTGTTTTTATGTTTTTAGCTTCAACTATTTAGGAAGGTATGTGAAACTATAATTAATTATTATTTAAAGTATATAAAATAACTTCAGTGGCTTTTACATTACAATATATTTGCTCTACTTCCTGTCATTTAGCATTCCGCGTGTCTCTTTGTTGTGATATATTTTTCTCTATCCTCTACACTTTAACTCATTGGTACCCAATGAGTCGTTAACGATGCACCTTACAAAAATATTTCTTAAACAAATGTATTGAACTTACAGTTTACTATTTGATAACTAAATCACTCCTGTACATACACGCAACAACTACTTATAGAGACAACTCTTTATTTCACCTTCATAATTCAAAAGGTGTACATCAATACAGAACTTCGACAGCATATGTATCGTGGTTTCATTCAAAAATTTGTAAGTACATTTAAATGATAAACTAGGTTATTTTAAAGCATTTTATTTGGTCAAACACAAGTTGTGCCATCATATTATTATAATATTAGTATAAAATTAATTTGTTATATGCCATAAATTTAACACTTGTTTTGATGGGTCGCTAACGATCCATTGGGCACATGACATGTTATAATTTGAAAAATATTTTTAGGAGCAAATCACTCACTACGGTATAAATTGTGGACGAAATAGAAAGAATTAAAAATGGCGAGGATGTACCGGATGATATTTATATTTTTGATAAATACTAGGGTCGAAAATCTATAGGTAGTGTTGATAAGAATTGTGGATTATGATATAGTGTGATTTTGAAATTTGCAAATATTATGTAAAATTTTTTAAAGATACTAAATTTTCTTTATATTTTGACAACTTGTTTACAAGTATGAAATTCTTATCAGCAATTGGTGATATGGGACAGAAAAGTGTCTTTTGGAAGACAAAAAAGAAATAATAAAAAAGGCAAGAGGTTACTATTGTAGTTCTTTTGAAAAGAACGATAAAATTACAGATATAAAATGAGCCAACATAAAAAGCAAGTCGGTAATCCGCCAAAGAAAAACAAAAAATTCAAATATTCAGCCATTTTTAGTATCACAATATAATAAATTTATGGGTGGAATTAATTTGACGGATAACAATATTTCAAAATATAAAGTAAAAATAAGAGGAAAAAATGACACTTTCCATTATGGCTCTAGCACAATAATTTGGCTATAAAGAGGACAATTTACAATTTCGAAGACATATAGTTCGAAAATTATTATCCAATAGGGCAATCCATCCCGTTCTACTTGACCTCACTGTATTGCAATAATTCCTTCTCCATTCACATCAGCACAACATTTAATTGCTACTGGTACTCAAATAAAAAGGTGCCAGGTATACTTAAATAAAACTACGAAAGCTTGCCACAAACGTGAAATTCCACTCCACAATAAATGATTCAAAGGCTATCACACAAAATTTTTTAAGCAGTAATAGGAATAGAAATCTAATATGTATTATTTTTTGTTTCGATTTTAAGAAATAAAGAATTGATTTAATTCAAGAAAATAAAGAAATACTATTATGTAAGAGTTAATATTTTTATTATGTATACCCCTATTTGCCCAACGGGCCATTAACGACCTAGCATATATTTCAAAGGCAACCCTTTGAACATTTTCTGTAGTATTTTTCCCATATATCTATCTTAAAGCATTTTACGATATCTCTTTGAAAATAATCAAAATATTCCGACATAAACAGTTCTGGGCATAAACAGGTTAATTTTATTCTTTCGACAAATAATATTTTATGCATGTTTTTGTAGTTTAATGTCATATGGTATTGAATATTGGGGATATTACAAATTGTCGGAAGCTATTTGCAAATTAGAAAAAAAGCCATTCGAAAAATTCTTTTGATGAATCAAAATTTCGGTATTTTTACATTGACAGATATTTACATGTGCAAAATAGCAATGTATATTCACAACAAAATTAATGATCTTCCAAAATCTGGAAATTTTCATAATTTCAATACATGTTATACTAAGAAAATTAGGATGCCACAATTTAATGTATACGAGGGGTGTTGCTATTATTTGGGGAATAGGTATGAAAACACAATGAAAATACAGTAATAATGCTTCTATTGTTTTTGAAAATATTCTCTCTTAAAATCAATACACCTTTGCATTCGCTCAACCAGTTGTTGAAGCACTTTTTCCATTCCGAGGATGGTATAGCAGAAATGTGAGCTTTTAATGCTTCTACAGCGTCTCCAGGTGTTGAAAAACGGGTTCCACGCATTTTGTTTTTGACAACCGGGAATAAAAAGATATCATTTGAACTTAAATCTAGACTGTATGGACAATGAGTCATTAATTATACCTTTTGCCACTTCAAATAATTGTCAGTTTGTGATGCAGTGTGTGACGATGCATTGTCATGGTGCAAAATGATCCGACATTTTGAATTAATTTTTCTGATTTTATTAATGACTTCCGGTAAGCAAATGCTTGTATGCCAATCAGCATTGATCGTGCGACGATCCTCTAAAGCGACGGTAGCAACGTGACTAGTAACACTGAAAAATGTTGAGACTATTTTCTTTGAAACACTTCGTGAACGGACACATTTTGTTGGATTCAATTCATCTTGAAATAATCAAACGCGTTTTGTTTCTGGCTCATATGAATAATTCCAAGTTTCGTCATCTGTAATGATGTTATAAACCAAATTTTAAGTATCGCGAGTCACTTTTTGAGCCTCCGTCAAATTGTGTGCAATCCATCGGGCACATAATTTTTTCACACCTAAATGGTCATGCAAAATCGTTGATATTTGTCGATTCTATGTCACGGTAAGTCACATGCCGATTTATCTCAATCATCTCACGCAAAGCATCAATTTTTTTTAAAACAATACTAGTTCGCGGATGACCTTCGCGAAATTCGTCACTGAGACTACTGTGACCAAACTTGAATTCTGAAACGCAGCGATGAATTATTGCTTTGGATGGTGCATCGTTATCAAACGCCGAAACAAGACGATCCATACATTGTTGTTGAGTTAAATCATAAAAAATCATTGCACGAAGATGTTCGCGACTTAATTCCATTTTTGTCGATAGTTGTTTATTTTACTCTTAAATATAAGCATTACCAAAGTATGTTTTATTCAACTGTCAATGCTACATATCTAAGACATGCCAAATTTTACGACAGTGCTATCTATGATTTTCTAACAACGGCGGAAGTACTCGATTCCCGAAATATATGCAGCACCCCTCGTATTTTATTCAAAAAAGTGCTCTATATACTGGCATTAAAATCTTTAATAAATTACCACCAGAATTAGAAAGCATAAATAGCAAAATTAAATTCAAAAAAGCTTCTAAAGAAATTTCTGCAACAAAAAACATACTATTCACTAAATGAGTAATGCAATTAAATTTTTGATTTAGTAATTATTAATTAGTCATATATAACATTATATTAACTCTAATATTAACATAACATTTCCCTACATCACTATGTGCATACTTACATTGAATTTGTAAATTTCACCATAATTTTGTTATTTGTTTTTGTTTTAATGTGTTTATTTGTATTACCTTATAATTTGTATATCAATATTGAGAAATAACTGTTGTGATGTGTTGTATTTAATTAGTGGATCATGATTAATATCGTAAAGTATAAATTTTAATTTACAAATTTATTTCCTGCATTGTTTTTATATTTATTTAGTCTACTTGGCGTCTTTGCATAATAAACACAAAATAACTATATTTTTATCGAAAATTGGTTTTGGGTGAACGAAAGGCTTATACTTATTAAATAAGTTAATAGAATTAAGGTAAAGAAGGGAAACTTAAAAATTATATCACTTTTCATAAACGAATAAAGTGAAAAAAGCGTTTTCAAGAAAAAGTCAACTAAAAATTCTTTTTTTCGGTTTAAAAAACCACACAGAAATATTTACTTTGAGATTTTAAAATATTTACTTCAAGAAAATAAAATGAGATTGGAGAAAGACAACTTCGACAATTGATGATGAATATTTAAAGTCTATTCCACATTTATGTTTAAATTCTGATATACTACAACGAGGTTAAGATCACGTCCCGTAAATAAAATACCCCATTAAACTGCAAAATAAGGTGAAATTTTCGTTTAGTAGATTTATCAATAATCAGGTATTCTCAATTTTTGAAATTTTCTTATTAATTTGAAACACGTCACATTACAGAACTTATCATTATTATTTCAGGCTCGAATTTTGAAAATCGTTAATTTTATTCCCTTCACCTATTTTATTTAATAAGTTGCTGAAATATTAAGATCATCTATTCGATTTTTTTGGTTATTAGAATATAATTCTATTTTTTATACAATATCACGGAGTCAAAGTAACGAAGCGTAATCGATTATCTGAGGTATGCAGGAAAAATAAAATTATATATGTTTTGCAATACTGTTACTTAATACATATATCTCTTTTAATTGATATTTTGATATGTGACCTGAAATGTAGAATATTGCTTTAAAAATGAAGAACCATTATATTCATATACATTAAAAATCAATGTAAATCTGCAGTCAATGTATGACAGGTGCAGCTTTTATTAATAATTTACATATGTATGAATGTTAATTTACATTTCAGGAATTAAAATATCATATGTCAACTTGTAGTTAAAACTTTCAGCTTTCAAGTTAATCCCTTAAAAGCACCTCAATCTAAAAAGCGTTTCGCGAGGGTTTCCATGTTGTCTAGAAGGGGCCATGGATTATTAAATGTTTTAATTCAAAAGTACTTATTAGTTAAATATTCTCTGTGATCGGCAGTTGTTTTAAAAGTTTTCTCTGAGTTAATATTTGCTTCACCTTGTTTTAACCAAAAATTAAAAACTACGTTATAATGTCCAAATATAGTATTTACTTGACATTCTCATATTTTACTCTACTACTAAAAGCATTAATCATAGATTAATCATAATTATAACTACAAAAATTAAAACTACGAAATTTATTTGTTTAACTGTAAATTGTATATCTTGCGGATTAAAAATAAGAGTTGTTAGTTTTGTTTAATACTATGGCAGTAATGGCGAAGTTTGAGATGCAGAACAAATTGCAAAATTGTAAATAAATAATAACGAAATAATTCGAGGAACATACAATAATTAAGATATTTGGAAACAGATTGTGGGTTTAGTTAAAGCTAAATGAAACTATTAAAGGGCTCTTTAATCATTTAGTGTTGCTTAAATAAAAAATATTGTATGTTGAAATTTTATTATAGCCTATTCGAAAAATAGGTGCAGTAATACATTATAATGACAATGTTGCTGACCAAGTTCCAATGGCGCAACATATCTACAATACTACACCAAATTCTGACATTAAATACTCTGAACATAATTGTCGATGAATTTGTTTTAATTGTTTATGCCAATCTCAATTAAAATGCGCAACGATATGAGAAGTCACGTAAACTTTGTATTTAATTATCTTTTATCTAATTATCTAATGAGCGATTGTTAACTGAAGTACACTTTAATGAGATAATAATGACTATTGTGTGCTAAGAGTAATGTAAAATCTGTTACGATTCTATAAATACAGCAGTATTTATTACGCCCAAATACTTGTCGTACCCAAAACTTGATTTTATATGTTGTATATTTAATTTTCAACTCTTAACAGCAGCTAAAATATATGAAATGACGCCACCAGAATGGAATCATTACCATTTTGTTACAATACATTACTCTAGATGGCGAAAACAATTTTCAAGGATATCTGTGTTTGACAACCATTTAAAATGAACAAATTGTATTAGTTAGAATGGAAAAAAGTGATTTTCGTCTTCTTACTGCACATGATTTTCTATGTGGAAAGGCAGCAACAGAAACAAAACGAAAGCTTGATAAATATTACCCGGACTTTACTCTACCCCATCAATTAAAATAATTCATAAGTAGTTTAATGATTTTCGCTGTTGTCGCACAAGCATCCATGGTACTAAGTGGTCTGTCAAGCCAAAAGATGGTTGTACACTGCAAATAATACTTGAAATAATGATATTGTGTGGCAGATTACCCAGATCACCTAGCGAAGCTGCGTGAGGTTGTGGAGGTTCAACTTGTCGATTCATACAGTACTTTCAGTTTTACATATTGGTAAGTAGCGTAAGAAGCGTAATCCTTTAGCCACATCGAGTATTGTTTGAAGCTATTTAAGCGTAATGCGTCTGAATTCTTGCGTCGATTATAACTACTGATGGGGATTGAATCGACCACTATACTCCACAAATCAAAAATCAATCAAAAGATGGTTGAAGTGCACTGAAAAAGGCAAAGGATAGTAAAGCCATGGTAAATGTTTTCTGGGATAATTGACGAATAATTCTCATTGATTACCTTCAAAAAGTAAAACAAGAACAGGAGAATATTAATTATTAGCTTTGGACCAGTTAAACAAAAAAATCAACGAAGATCAGCCATATTCGGTGAA
The DNA here is from genome assembly GCA_024586415.1 of Phrixothrix hirtus. Lineage (NCBI taxonomy): Eukaryota > Metazoa > Arthropoda > Insecta > Coleoptera > Phengodidae > Phrixothrix > Phrixothrix hirtus. The sequence continues at coordinate 15,419 of JAHWXV010108508.1, forward strand.
GAACTTTTTGTTTCACTATGTATATATATATATACACCGCGTATACGAGGGGTACTATTTATAGTCTGTGCCTAATAATAAAGAAACGGTAATTTATCATTGAAAATTGATATATTGGTTTTCAAAATATTCTCCCTTACGATCTATACACTTTTGCATTCTTTCGAACCAATTGTCAAAACATTTTTGCGATTCTGTTTGAGACATTTCTAAAACATGGTTTATGAACGCACCGGAGGCTTCTTCTCCAGACGAAAACCGTTGTCCACGCAATTTATTCTCGCCGTTCGGGAACAAAAATAAGTCATTGGGTACCAAATCATGACTGTACAGCGGATCACCTATTAATTTGATTTTTTGAATGTTCAAATAATCGGTTGTTAGACGAGATGTGTGAGACCTCGCATTGTCGTCATGCAGAATTATCTTACGGCGCTTGTTTGTTGTACTTGTTTCCCTGAAGACATTTGCAAACAAATGGTGGTGTACCATTCAGAAGTAACCGTTTTACTTTTCTGTGAAGGAACTGTTACCACATGACCAGTTTTTTCGAAAAAACAGGCGACCATTTGTTTCGAAATGCTTTAAGAGCGAACAACTTTGCTGGGTGTGCTTCATATTGAAACACCCATGCAGTCGACTATTCTTTACTTTCCGGCTCATACACATCTATCCATTATTCGTCTCCTATTACAATATTATATACGTCTTTTGAAGTACCACCATTATATTTCGTAAACATTTGCTTGTTCGAATCGACACGGGCATCTTTTTCAGATTTTTTCAAATTATGTGGGATCCAACGAGAACAAACCGTTTTTACGGCTAAATGTGAATGTAATATTTTATATATGCTAGATGAACTAATGTATAAGATTACCTCAGTCTCACAGCATGCTATATGACGATCTTGCATTGTCAGTTTTTGCACAAGATAAATGTTTTCTGGAAAAACAACTGATTTTGAACGACATTCACGACTTTCGTCGATGAGCGAACGGCGGAAACGATTAAACTTGTTTCACCAGCGTTTCGCAGTGATAAAGGATGAGGTTTCATCCTCTAAAGTGGAAGTAAGTTGTCTAGATAATCTGTCTAGATAATCCATGTCGAAGGTCGTAATAAATCGGCACACGAAAATTCCCACGAGCTAATTCCATTTTTACGCTGAGCCGCAATTTTCAAGTCACTATAGACATCACTAATTACGCTAAAATGTCAAAATATGTTTAAAAATTGAATCTTAAAATTATTTTGTTATTTCAAAGAAAATAAATAATGCTAAAGAACTATTATAGGTCACGTTACTACCGCACATTTTAAGCAAACATATGAATGTCAAATTACAGTAGTTCGTTTTTACTATCTTTCCATTCATAATTCTTTTTAGTTAGTAGATAAGTTTGTATTTAGAGCAAATTGTATTATTCAAATTTCGAAAATTTGAAAACCATTTTTGAAAAAACTAGAAGAAAATGGTACTCTACAGGACATAATGTACCTACATTTTGCGAGATGTTACTAATTTTTGGGACACCTTGTATAACTTCGCAAAAAGTTATTTACTTACTCCATTGTTGGTTTCGTAATTCGTAGTATCAGGATTAATGTAGTAACATTATTCTGCCCAGAATTTTGGATCATCGATTTCTTCAAAGCTTTTTTTCTAATCGTCTCTAACAAATGTGAGTCTAATTACGAAGAACTAGCGGCGTTCCTTAACTCGGTTCAAAACTTGATACTACATGGATCTGCTCGTGAGTTAACAGTAACGTTGTTAGGATTCGTTTGTTTGACAAGTTTCTGCTCTACTGCTGTCTGTGAACATATAATCTGAAAACAGTTGGTTTTATCCCACAGCATCAGCGTTAGAATTTGACATCACGTCTGCTAACGCGTTCCAATGACGCGGCGGGCGGGCACGGCCATGAGTTGACAAAAGTCAACGACGCTAACTTGTCATCAGACATAATATCCTATAAGGAATTAAATTTTTCTTAGGCTTGTACTTCATAAGCATGCAATCAAATCAATTAAGAAACCTTCATAAAGTCTTTTTATTAGATCAAGTTGCAATTTCCGTAGATTTTAATAGATATCTTTAAAAAAAAACGTAAGGCTGTTTACATGTAAATGTTATATAGTTAGAAGAAACCGCGAACAAAATTTCACGTTTAATTTTAAAAAATGTTTAATTGTTGTTTCAATAATATTTAAAAAAATTTTTATTGTAAATTCTAATAATGTAATTTTAGATTTAATATTTTCTAATTCAGAACTTGTAAATATCTAATGGTATTCTACCTTAACGAAATCATCCATATTTTATTATTAATATTAAAGAGCACAAATGAACTAGCCGAATTTGTGAAGAATTATATTTAGATTTTAAAAATGTACCTTATAAAATAATTAATGACTACCTTAGCACTATTGAATGGATCATTTTAAATGATTTTGTGTCTGTTCAAGATTCTGTTCAGTTTTTTTATAATAAGATTAATAATGCTATACCTATGTTTGTAAATTCGAAACGTATCTTGAAACATAATAACATCAGTTTTCCTAAATGGTATGATAGAGATACTGAAGACCTTATTTATCAAAACAAAATTACCCATAAACGATGTAAACAAACAAAATCCTCTACAGACTATAACTTATTTCAAGAGTTACGAACGTTATGTAAAATAGCGATTAGTAACCGTAAGTTAAAAAATCTTAATAAAATCCAAGATAATATTTTAGCAAACCGTCATTATCTATGGAATCATGTCAAGTCACAGAAAGATGATAGTTCTTTACCAAATTTTATAAAATATAACGGTGAAATAGGATTTACAACAAACGATATTGCTGATTTATTAACAAAGTATTTCCAGTCTGTTTACTGTGAATATGATTCTTATAAAAGTTATTCTTGAGACAACGTTTTTGAAGATGTACTTGACATACACAATCTGTTTATATCTAAAGAAGATATCTTTAATAAAATAAATTCTCTTGATATGAATTCAAAGGCTGGTCCAGATAATATTCCTCCTGTTTTTTGAAGTGTCTTATAAATAATTTAATTGAATAATTTTTAATCAATCTTTAAGTAACTCAGACTTTGCTTAAATTAAGAAATATTCTAACATTTTCTCTATATTTAAAAGAGGAGATCGTTTTGATGTGTCTAATTATCATGGAATTAGTATTTTATCGGCATTTCCTAAAGTTTTTGAAGCCATCATCGCTGATAAACTGTCTAGGGTCGTAAGAAATGTTATCATTGATGAGCAAGCATGATTTTGTAAAGGGTAGATCTATGGTAACAAACTTGTTCATATTTTCGAATTATGTTTTAAATTTCATTGATTCAGGACATGATGTCGATTGTGTATATACTGAGCTGAACAAAGCTTTCAACAGAGTAAATATTGAGCGTTTGATATTTAAAGTAAATAAATTAGGCCTAAATAATCCTTTGTTAACTTGGTCTCCTCTTACCTTAATCATAGGAAGCAAAGCAAAGTTATCAAAAATTCGATGTCTGAATTGCTCATTGTTGCTTCCAGAGTTCCTCAAGGGTCACATTTAGGACCGACTATTTTTATTTTGTACGTCAGTGATGTTAGGTTTTCTATTAGATCTTGCAAATTTATATTGCTTGCTGATGACCTGAAACCGTTCACTAGTACTGATTCTGCAGTTTCTGATTATATATTCCAAAATGATCTCAATTCGTTTACTTCCTGGTGTAAAGGTAACTTTCTTGAACTAAACATCTTAAAATGTAAGTCCATAGGGTTTACAAAAAAGGTAAGTACAGGCAGGTACATGTAAGTATTTTATATATATATATATATATATATATATATATAT
>JAHWXV010108511.1:0-10567 GCA_024586415.1 Phrixothrix hirtus
TCAGCAACGGTTACAATGGTGCAATGAACGATCTCATTGGAATCTTGAATGGCGTCGTGTTGTCTTTAGTGATGAATCTAGATTTTGTTTAGGAATGCACAACGGTTGTATGAGAGTCAGAAGAAGACGGGGTGAACGACGGAATCTTCGATTTACAGTTGAGAGGCACATACACCGTACTGTGGGTGTTATGGTTTGGGGTGTGATTACTTATGGAAGCAGGTCTTCCTTGGTGTTCATTCGAGGCAATATGACATCACAACGGTATATTGCGGAGGTGGTTGGAACACATCTTCTGGCATACTTACAAGAGCTCGAAGATCCATTATTCCAGTAAGATAATTCACATCAACGTGTAGCAAGGTTTTCCTTCAACTTCTTTGAGTAGACCCAGATTCATCTTTGGCCTGGTCTCCAAGATCTCCAGATCTTTCTCCCATTGAACGTGTATGGGACATAAATGGGTAGAAGGTTGGGAAATTTGCAGTGTCCTCCTTTGACTTTGAAGGCCTTGAGACATGAGATGCAACATGCATGGGAGGCAATACCCCAAGATGAGATAAACCACCTTATTCAATCAATGCCCCGGCGTGTAAATGAATGTGTAAATCAGAAAGATTGAACCACACAATATTAACAATTATTATAAAATTTTCTTTATCTAAATTTTGATCATTTATTACTATAACATAGGTAAATATTCCTACCAAATTGCATCCGGAAATTCAAACCTCTTCTAGTTGTTGCAATTTCTATGTCACTGAGTATAAGTGAAAAGCTTTACAGATGTATGTTTTAACTAAATATGCAAATTTGCAAGCTTAGTTTCTTTAGGTTACACAATTTTTTTGGTGTCTAACTTACAAATTTGTTAAACTTTACACTTGTAAAGCTTTTCAATTAAGTGGTAATTATATTTATTTAGAATCTAAACATGCGCTGTACATTGGAGAATCTTTATGATTTTTATTTAGATCGATTTCTACACTATAATAATAGATGGCTTTGCCATTATAGATCCTAACGTAACCGCCCTTGTCATGTGGTTATAAACGGAATTTGCATTCTTAAATGGTGCACCAGGTCTATCTTGTGTTGAAAATCCCTAACAAGGTTTAAATCGCGATACCTGAGAAACTTTGGCGCGCTATTTGAAAATTCAAACCTTTTTTGTTTGCTTACCTACAATTTTATTAGGTTATGCGATTTTTGTGGTGACTAGCCTTGCAAATGATTATATACTGTTAAATTTTACACTTATAGAGATTTTCACTTATGTGGTAATTATATTTATTTAGAATCGAAACTACGCGATGTGTATAGGAGCAATCTTCATTTTTATTTATGATATTGTTAGATTGCCATCTTTCTTTTAGAGTGTGACGTATATTTATTTGTTACACTTGTTATTAAACAGATCATGGTTTAAATGTATTTTATCTGTTTTTAAATTCATAACAAATACGAACTAAATTATGAATGCAGAAATTCACTGATTCTTCGGCTGAAACTAGCCCGAAAATTGATTAAATATTGTTTTTACTTAAAAGATACGTCTTTATTATTTTATATGTTAGAGAAACTATTTTTGTTACAATATCGGTGTTTGGAAGTGCTATGAAGCGTTTTTTAGTCCCAATGACATAATTAAAATTGATGTAAAAACATTTTAAAAATTAAATTAATGCATATTTATTCGTTCGCTTCATTCGCCTTAAAGCGTATGTAAATTCAATGTAGATATGCATCATTAAGTTTTTAGGCGTGTAATAAATAGTCTATTTCAAGTAAAGTTGAGAATGTGAAACCTTTTCCTAATCTGATTATCCTCATGAACATTTAGTAAGGCACTAGTGTGTTAACATTGTTGCTAATCGAGATTTTGATCTTTTATCTTAAATATTAAACTATTAACTGTGAGTTTTAAATTTTTATTTCGTATAATATCTAACTACAGATTGTCTTGCAAGTGAAAATAGGTTTTCAGTATTTACACAATCTTTAAGCCCTGTAAATTTGTGTCGTTATATATTTTGAAAATAAATCGATAATATTTTATTCTTTGGTATTTTATTTGTATACTACATGCTAACAACACAGTATTGACCGTTTCTTACTATCCACTTTTAATTAGCTTACATTGTATAATTTATTGACGAATAATTATTTATTCAATGCTGCTATCTGTGTTAAATACTAAAATAACATATTGCATTGATAATTAATTCTGGAACATTTTAAATATAATGTTATTTTTATTTAATTTTCATATTATGAACTTGTAGTGAGAGTATACGTAGGTCATCTGTGAATGGTGGTTTGTTGATTAAACAAGAACACATCATGACAGCAGAGCAACAGCAGCATATTATACGTGATACAGATCATCCAGTACATCACATCATTAAACGTGAATACGATGATTTAGAACAAGAGACTCAAGTAGATGGTATAGCTGAAGATTTAACAATTACAGCACCTCAGGACCATCATTCCCATCAACACCATCACCATCATCATCATCAGCACAATGACTCTAATATGCTCGAAGATGCATAGTGCGCGTATTGTGAAGTGTGTAAGTAACTTCTATTATACGATGAAAATTGAATATAAATTTGTGAAAATTTTCTTGACACGAGATATACAGAACAAACAAATGTAGAAAAGTAGTTACATATCTAAAAAAGAACTGTAGCTTGTGAATAAAAAACTTCAATGGAATTTGTACAGCTAAACTAAATGTACATATTAAGAATGTTATCTACTTACAATTTATAGATGTTTGTAAATTTTTTCCTCTCATTTTTAAAAACCCTCGATTGTTTAATAACTGCCTGATTATGATTATAGTTACGGTCAATAGTGGCTTACGCAATTTTTTTGAGGGACTAGATATTTAGTTTCTATATTATACTATATAATAGTTGTGTCAATAATGGGCAATATTCATTGCCCATAACTTTTAAATAAGCCACAATTACCTATTTATTAACAGGGTTATTTAAACACATGACGTATCCCTTCGTTAGTAGTTTTTTGTAAAAAATTGTAAACAGTCTTTCAAAGACATTAAATATTACGTTATGTAATCATATCAGTGACGCAGATCGAAATCAAATACAAGTAATGGTAACTTTAAAAACAAATTTATTGCGAGGTCAGGTAGTCACACTTCCGGATTTCGGAATTCACATAATAGTTGAATCAAGTGCAGTACTTAACGATAATGTTCAATTAGCACTTGTCAACACTTCTGGTGGTTACTTCAGATGACGATGATAAAGTACTTTACAGTTAACCTACTTTTATTATGTCATCGAAATAACGATAATTTTAACTTGACAATTATTTCATAATCATTTTGTAGGGTAAGTGCATTAATTGGGTTTTTAATAAAATTTTTAACTAAAAAGCGTTTAATGTGATTAAATTTTCTGATATTTGCGTAACTAATTGACTTTTCGTTGTAATAACAACAGCTGAAATAATATTTAGACGTTCTTTGAAAAAAATTATTCGTCATTAACCACCGACGTTCCGTTTCAACTCTCGAACTATTGAATTTGGAAATCCTAGTGATAAAAAACAATTATTTGTATTGAACGAACTATACATTTCTCTAACTTATAAACGATTGACAATATAAACGTGTATGTCTATTATTTTTCCAATAATTCACAATAGTATAAAACTAATCGAATTGACAATAAACGTTCAAGAATGATATCTAGTCGGAAAGTGTACTAGAATAGCCATTTTCTTGTCTAGGACTGTGAAATCTTTTTATAAAGTTTATTTTAATTTTTTTATGTTTCTTGCAACTGTAGACGTTACATTTTTCCTACAACTGTTATGAAAATTGTAGAAATTTAATCCATACTAAAATCTGAATCAAGTTTTTATCTATTAAAAACGATCTAATGTTTTGAATATGGATTTGACTCAGATTTTGTATTTTTTTAAAAGTTGTTTCTGCATACCATAACTTTCTTAGTAGATGCAATTTTCAATAGATTTTTTGTAACCTATGTTTTCGTGTGAATATATTATGACTACATTATTTCAAAACTACATCGAAAATATGTTTTTTTCATTTTATTAATCTCTTATTCAATTATTTTCACTTAATTTTTTCAATGTTTGTTATAAACTTTAAATATTATTGAAAAAATGATAAATCTGTGATCTACCGATGTTCTTACGTTTACTTTCTAATACTACTTCTACACTTACTAAATTAAACGCTCAAATTTGTCCAATAAATTTCAGCCAAGATGTACTTACCCTACTTAATGTAGTGCTCTGCAACTCTACATTTATTCATTTTTTAACATTTGTTATTTGTTTATCTTTGACTGAAAAATGTTAAATTTTGAAAACGTTATTTAGAATGCTTCGAATTCTTTAAATTAAAAATACCTTTATTGCTCTATCACATTATGTTTATATAAATTTATAGGATTAGTTGTTTTGAATATTTAGAATAAGAATGTGAATATAAATAAGCAAACAACATAAGCGCTATTTAAAGTATTTTTTAAATTTTGGACTTGTATGTATATAAATTCAAAATAAGAGGGACCACTGATTAGAATAATTCAAAAACACATTAACGTGTTTGTGATCGATATTAAACAAAAAACAAATTAAATTGTTTGTATTTCGATTTCATATGAAATGGCATAAAATAGTGTTTCCCAACCTTTTTAAAAACGACCTGCTTAACCTGCTTATATTTTGCCCGGTGCAATATTACAAAACAAATATATATATATATATATATATATATATATATATATATATATATATAATTGTTATATATAATTATACAAATCTTAGTATATGACCAAGCTTTTTCGTTAATTTAGTAACAATTAGTCATATCAGAGGGCCGTGGCACATCAGTTGGGTAACATTGGAAAAACTGTTAGTAACTAAGAAATCTCAATTAATCTACATATAACCACAGGGTCAAGTAGAACATTGAATAGTGGAATTATTTATTGTTTTGTCAATTTTTATCATTATACTATCATTTAATACTTTGATCAGAATAAATATTTTTGGTATCAGTTTATAATCGTGAAAAAAAATAAAATAATATTTTTTAATAATCAAGCACAACATTTCCGATGACATAACAATAGTAGTGTACTGTATACAGACGTGTCATATATATGCACCTTTTCAGTTCGTTAAATATTATAATATAGCTTACGGTTACTTTTTTAACCATTTCTGATGTCCGTTTTAAAATTGAAGACAAAAAATAAAACAACTGAGTACTAATAAAATTTGTTAAAATTATTTAAAAAGGGTTAGTATTAAAATAAACTAGCGGAAATTTATTGAAAAAATCATTATTTTGTACATTGTTATTTAATTTTAATTAATTCAAGCAAAATGTGATCAAAGATCTGAATGAGTGCTTTAGTAATAGTTTACGAATTTATTTATTTAAAAAAATGGTGCATAAATAAAGACACCGATTTGCCTATTTTCAATCGAGACTTAATAATTGTTAAATACTCGATTGATTAAGAATAGGAGTTTCATATCACTAACTTTAATCTCGGTATATTATATGTTGTTTATTAAGTATGTACTATATATTATACAGCTACTGTACATTAAAATAACATGTTTATATATGTAAATTTGTAGTATATATTATATACTATGCATTATATAATATACCATTATGTAAATTACAACGTTACGTGTTCATATAACATTAAACTAGTCTAGAAATCATTAAACGTCTAAAATCTTCAACATGCTCTTCATAATCCAAATAATTTGTACTTGTATTTAACGAAATTATAATTACAGGAACTTTTTGTTCTAATTTTTTAAATAATTGTTCTAAGGTGGATGAATCTGCGAGTTTTGTCATGCCATTAGCCAAATACACTTCGTGTTATTGTGATAGTATTTTAGTTTTGAATTATGTAATTAGAAAACATAGATAGTAATAAGCACGGCGTTGCATGGCAGTGTAATAATAATTATTTGCTGCTTTGCCATAGCAAGAAGTAAGTTTCATAGTACCCACCGTCAACCAACGTCGTCTTTATGGATAATGTGTGTATTAGCATCATTATCGTTATGAATACACTCATGCCGATTACTAGCACATATCAATTCTTTTTTAAATATCCTCTCAAGCTTCTTTGGTAACGGTAGGTGCATAATTTACTACTTCTTGCAAACGTTCGTTTTTGTGTAAACTTTACTGTACGAATCTTCATATATCACTTGTTTAAAGAACAATTATTACAATAAATAGAGCAACAACTATTTTCTCATTTTTTTCTCTTGCAGCTTCAAGGTAAGGCTTTTCTATCGAATACGCCCAAAGTAGCGCTATTGACTAGAAATAGCAGTATTTTATCTCCCATATATTATTTACAACCAGTGATAAAACTAAACTGTAAAATGAAAGCTTTAAAAAGACAGCATTGAAAGATAAGAATGATATTGGAAAGAGTAGCAATGTTTATTAAGGTTTTAAGGGGGTATTTGCACTATAATATGCAATTGCGATGATTAATTGAATTATTACATTTCAATGATGCTAATAGATGGTGCCAAACGTCTGCAAATCTAAGCACCTAGATTAAAAACGGTCCTGAACTAACAACATACAGCTCTATATACAAATATGTTACATTGATGCCTGAAACCCTTAAATACGTTGAAATATCTTTTGAAAAATCTTTGGTACTTTGTCTTATTTTTCTTGATTTGTACAGTGTTGTTTAGAAATAGTTTCAGGAAATCAAACCATGCAATCTCCAGTCCTTATGTATTCATAAAAAAATAAGAAAAAAATTTGGATCTTTTTAGTTTGGGCAAAATAAGGTTTTGAAAAATTTTACAAAACTGTTTGAGAACTTTTGAATTGCACTTGCTTCGCTCGTTCTAACTTTGTGTAAAACGAGATTCGGCAGCAAGGTCATTATGGTAGCTACATATATTATTGCTTTATAATACAATAACTGGAAATCAGTTACTGGGTTATCTTAAATTTAAAAATAAGTAAATATTTTGGATACATTTTTACTCCTTTTGTATTTTTGTAGTTTAGAGTAAATCCAAATAACAGTTTTTTCACTAGTGCAGTGCAAATCAGCTGTTTTCCCTTTACAAGAAAAGTACAGCATTTTACAGTTTTCCTAGCTTTTATTCTATTTTTTATAAATAGATAGCTGCTAATATGCACTACACCTGTGCAGTGCATAAAATCAGAAACGCTATTAAATTTATTTAAAATTACGTAACCAACGTGTATTTCTTACGTTTTGCATTTATAAAATTACTATTTCGTGTTTTAAGACTCGTTTTTAAAATTCTTTTAATGATTTCAATGTATGTACACAAACCTTCTGAATTACTTCATATAGTGTTTTAACGCAAGAAAAAAATTAAGTTATAATTGTCAGGGGTCAAGTACTTAGAAATAAATTGACGCAGCGTACCTTATGTTGGAAATTATAGCTATGAGATAGTAATCTATATTTTGAAGTTTACATAAAAACTCACTAAAAATATTTGTTGATGTAGGTTATGGTTTTAAAATGCAATAACCGTAATCGATACGTTCTGTAATCTGATATACATGTTAATGTTCTGGCTTTATAAAAACATCAAAAGTATTTTCAACCAAAGAAATTAGTATGACTACCATTTATGGTTTTTTTTTCAAAAAAAGTTTGTTGGTTATAGGAATACTATAAACAAGTATCTTAGACGTGTATAAGATAGCTATTTAATTTTCTGAAAGTATTTCAAAACAACCCTGTACAGACCATTTCTCTATCAGAATAAGTGACTTTTATAATACTAGTTGTTTTTTTAACTGACTGATATGAATTTTCACAATTTTATATACCTTCTCATAAGATTGTATTTTTAGTTCATATCTTTAAATTGTTAAAATAGTCACCAATTTTCGAATGTTGTATATCTAAAGTAATTGTTATTTCAACCATATATTTCACCTTGAAAATACCCCCTTATAGAGGCTATCCTAACAGTTACTGTTTAAGTAAACAGTTATTAAGTTAATAGCATAAATTAAAAGTAATTTTAAGATAATTTTGAAAGTTAAATAAAGTTAACTTTAATTTATATTAGAAGGGATGTTTAATAAATTCTTGGCCTAGACAAAAACTATAATCTCCTTAGAGCAAAGTATTTCAAGTTCTGCATTCCTTTCAAATAATACAATTTATGTCAACTGTCAAGATATTCGGTTACATTATTTGTTGAAACTTCCTTTCCAAACAACTATTTATCTACGTTTAGAAACATAAAGAATGGCGTGGGGTCAAATCTGAAAAATGTGATACATGTGGAACCTACTCGAATTTGAAGTCGTGCAGTTTTTCGTGGTAGTTGCAAATATGTAAGTTGAGGCGGCATTATGACGAAATAGCACTTTTGACTTTTTCAACTACAATGGTACAACAAAAAAGAAGTTATAAATTCGGCTTAAAAAATGGAACTGGATGTCTTACTGAAGCTATCTATTTTGAAGGCATTTAAGGCGACGTACATACGCACACGCGTACGCACGTGCATACGTACACGCGTAGGCGTACGCGCAGGCGCACGCGCGCACACACACACATACGCACACGCACGCACACACGCACGCACACGCGCACGCAAATACGCACGCACGCACACACGCACGCTCACACGCACGCACACATGCACGCACGTACACACGCACGCGCACTTACGCACGTGCGCACACACATATATATACAGGGTGTGTACTAAAGATGTGGAAAAAATTCGGGGTGTTATATTTTAGGTTATTTTAAGAATTTTTTGTGCTTGGTTGATATTTTATAGGGCGCTTTGTTTAGAAGATTTAGGGCTATATATTTGTTTGTTTTGTTAATGAAAGTCTCTAATATAAATCGCTATATAAATACCGAGATGACTGATATGCATTTTATGTATGGATTTACCAATGGGAATTTGTTAGAAGCTAGGCGCTTGTATAGTGAACGATTTCCCACTCATTAGGTTCCTCATAAAAATCTTTCCAAAATATCCAACAACGTCTTTTATGAAACAGGCACATTTAAATGAAATGAAATACCGGGGAGGCCAAATGTAGTAACAACGGTAGAATTAGAAGAAAATGTGCTGATCATGGTGGAGGACGATGCAAGTACTTCTACCAGAAAAATATCAAATACTTTGATTGTAAATAATTGGACCGTGATGAAAGTTTTGAATTGGAACTGCTTATATCCATACCACATTCGGCGAGTTCAGGTGCTTACTCCTGCTGATTTTCTTCAACGTGTTGCAGTTTGTCATTGGGTTCTACATATTTTGGTTCATATCTCTCTACTATTGACGCTGATTCTTTTTACCGATAAAGTAAATTTCTCCAGAAATCCAATGAGGTACTTCCATAATAACCATGTGTGGGCTGATGAAAATCCACGTTTGGTACTTGAAGACCGTTTTCAACATTAATTTTCATTAGTTGCAATTGTAGGTGACTAGTTAATTGAACCGGTATTTTTACCAAGAAATCTTACCGGTGAAGTATATTGAAATCATTTGGATTAATTACTACCTGGGATTCTAGAGATTGTAGTTTTGGCAACGAGAAATGTAATATGACTTATGCACGATGATGCGTCAGCATATTTTAGTGAGATTACTCGGCAGTTTTTAAATGCAACATATGTAGATCACTGAATTGGTCGTGGTAGACCTCACTTATTGCTTGCTTAATCCCCAGACTTAACTCCCTCGGATTTTTTCATAAGGTACCATTTAAAGACAGTAGTGTACACTAATTTAGTGGAAAATGAAGAAGATTTGAGAAATTGAATAACTGATGGGAGTAATACCACAAGCAAAGTTCGGTTGTCGATAAGGAAAATATTGTATTAAAGTATTTTTTTTCAGAAAATTCTTTATCGCCCTAAAGCTTCAAAACAAAGCGTGCTTCCAAAAATCGTTCAAGGACAAAATATCTTAAAATAACCTAAGGAATAACCCTCAAATTTTTGCCGCATGTTTAGTACACGCCCTGTATATATATATATATATATATATATATATATATATATTTATATAAAGGTTTATGTATGTTTATAGATATTTAAAAATATTTAGAAAATTTTTTACCTTGTTTGGGGTTCGATCCCAGGACCTTTGGCTTTACGCGCCTATACTCTACCACTGAGCTATCGAGGAACCTACCACCAGTCGACAAATGAATCCTTCTAAATTATACATATATATTAGTAATGCGAAACAGACACATTTACTCAAACCAATGATGAGCCTACAGATTTGTAAGTTTCACACCACTGGACTAGTGGAGTCTGATTTTAAAGTCACAAACTGTGAAATATTTAAATATATAAACGAGAAGTAATTTGTCCTTAAAGGAATAGAAGTATAAAGATTTATGTATATTTATAGATATTTAAAAATATTTAGAAAAATGTATTCCTCGACTGGGGTTCGATCCCAGGACCTTTGGCTTATATATATATATATATATATATATATATATATA
>JAHWXV010108610.1:0-13064 GCA_024586415.1 Phrixothrix hirtus
CCTAACCAATGATAAAAATGATTTTACTTATTTTCTGCAATTCATATTTTAACTAGTTATTTGATAGAAAAACGAATTTTACTCTTCAATGGTACTCGTAATATATATTTACTAGTAGGAGTATTCATTTATATAATGAATCTGTATTCGTTTATGCTTTTACTATATCAGGGTCGTAAATGTATACTTCTGCTAGGAAACGTTTAAAACTCATTGTTTGTTAATGCATTTACTGATTGTAGCAGTATATGTATACATTTACTAAGAAATGTATACTTTTACTTAATTAACACATTTTCTGTAACATATACATGTACTAGCTACTTTTATAATTGAATTTTAAGGTAATTTAGAACAAATATAATTTATAAATTTAAACAAAAAGTAATTTGGTACATAAATAATGTACACAAATCATTAAAATATTAATTTATATGTACTCTGGGAATGATAATGGTTACAGTCGTCCATCTAATTAACTTTCCACGCGAAACACTGCTTAACTTCGTAGATTTTTCTTGATAACTTAAAGCTTTAATGAGATTTCTTAGAGAAACTGATTATTTCATGTAAAAGCACTATAGGCATAAGAAACATGACAAGTTTAAAAAAATCGTTAGAGCTGTTTTCGAGAAAATTATAAAAAACCTAAAAATTATAAGAATAAAGTGGTACTTCCGATCATTCAATTTTAATAAAATACTTATTAGGATGTGTCAGGTAGATAATAAACTCAAATATAAAGTTTCAACTCTTTTATGATGTTTAGTTTTCGAACTACATTGACCATGCACATACACTCACACACGCAGATCAATAACTTTCTCTTACCCATATGAAATATAAAGTTATTTGACAAGTATTAATGTTTTGTCACTAAATCATTATTATCAATGGTGACTTGAAGTCACCTTGGCATGGACACAATCAATTTTTGTATACAGGCAATGGAGATATTATACCACTATTTTTCCAAGTGTTCCTTCAAATCAATTTTATTTGAAATTTTATATTATTGAACTTTTCTATCAAGGTAGGCTCATAAATTTTCAATGAGATTTACGTCGGGGGATTTAAGAAGAGTAAAAGTCTATTTTGTACGTTATGCAGCATCCAATTCTTTACAATCCAAGCAGTGTGCTTGGGATCGATGTCTTGTTGAAAACAGAAATCCTCCTCAATCTTCAACACTTGAGCACTTTGAAACAAATTATCTTGTAATATTTTTAGATAATGGTGGGCATTCATTATGCCATTATAGGTCATAGACCCCTATAAGATAAATTGCCTGCTTCATATTTTATTGTTCTTTATCCAATTCCATCTTTGTTCTCTACGCCATTTTACATCAGAACTAAAGAAGATCGAACTAACTTTTATTTGAAAAATTATATTTTTTCAAAAATCCATTGGCTTATTTACATTTTCCCTAGCAGATTTCAAATGTTTTTGCCTGTTTACCTCATCTTCCCGATATCAACCTTTTCTGATAACTTTTTTTACAGTTTCAGTTTTAATCTTTTTCCCAATTGTTAGTGCAATATTATTTGCTGTACATTTGAGTAAACGTTCTTTAATTTTTTGTATAATGTTATGTTCGTCTCTAGAACTTAAAACTTGTGAATGACCTATATGTTTTGAATTTTATACTGATCTGGATTTTTTCAATTTATTGATTATATAAATAAAATAAAAAAAGATTCCTCCTAAAAATGGCACGAATTTTAAAAATTAATTTGGCACAAGTGAAAAGCCATGAAACTGTAATATGAACAATTCTAAGGCTTCTGACCAAAAGATTTTTAACCTAACTAAATAGGTAAAAATTTAAAGTTTGCATTTCCAAACAGCGTGACGCAGCACCAGCAGACCAACGGTTTCGCCCTAGTAGAGTTCATCAGTGCTGGGTGACTGGACACGCTGGTTGAACGTACGAACGAACGATGAACCTCTTGGCAGGCAGTGTACCAATGTAATCAAACCTTTTTACACCTATGTCCTGAATGATTCAAGACCTGATGTTTAAGTATTTGTAGCCACAGTTATCATATGACTCCGCCCACTTTTTCAAGGGAATGAAGTCGCACTTTTCTGTTGCTCCTCCTACTCACAGAGGTTTAGAATCGCCTTGGGCCGCCCTGAACGGTTTTCGGCGTCTTCCTCATAGGCTCATAACCCGGAATGAGAGGGTTGGAGCTGTCCTGCAACAAAGAACAGCAATTAACGTCCTGTTCATGGATGAACTGCTGGATTGTAGGAATGCTCAGATCTTCATGGATTTGTGAATTTCGCATAAACCACGGAGCGTCTGTAGCCATGCGCAAGCACTTGTTTTGGATGACTTGCAACTTCCTCATGTTTGACCTAGCGGCATATCCCCAGACGATTGCTGCATAGACTATTGTCGGACGGATGATTACCTTATAGAGCCTAACCTTGTTTTCCAAGGAAAGTCTACTTCGGCAATTCAACAAACCATACAATGCTGCCACACCGGCTTTTGCACGCGAAGTGCAATAGTCGATGTGGTGTCTTTACGTCAGCCGGGAGACGAATATGACACCCAGGTATCGAACCTTGTCATCCCAAGGAATCGAAATCTCAAACATTTTGATTTCTTGTAGATGGCGTGTACGCCTACGCGTAAAGAACACCGCAGTGCTCTTTTCCGCGTTGACGTCGATTCTCCACGTTCGTAAACCAAGTTTCCGGTCTGAAACCGAATTGCTCGTCGGGAAGGATCTTTACGTTTTCGGTCGCATCTTTCGGGCGGTTCAGAGTTATTCGCTCTGCCAGCTTTCCCAGACGAGAGAGAAGGCTTATAGGGCGGTAATTCTGCGGAAAGGATTTGTCTTTTCCGGGTTTAGGAAGGACGATGACGTCAACGGATTTCCAGCATGAAGGAAATCGTCGAAGTCCCAACATCGCGTTCACGATGTTGACTACTGCGGCGATTCCCTTGGGCGGAAGGGCCATGTGGGTGAAGTTTGGTATGTTGTCAAGACCGGGCGCCTTCCGTGGCTTGCATAGCTTTATGAATAGGGTATCTCGTCCGGGGAAGCGGGAAGGATGAAGGTAAGGTATGCATCGTCCTCGCCGTCGTTTCCTGCGGCGATACGACACCTGACTGACCTTTCGATGCGCTCGACGAAGTCAAGATCGGCATGCAGGAAGTTCAGAGAACATTGCAGCTCTAGGCTGTCTGCGAATGCCTCCACTTTGTCCGCGGGATCGTAGACTAGATCGCGCTCGCTGTGAATTGGCGGCACGGGCGTTCTACGATTCCTTAGGACATTGGTGATTCTCCACAGGGAATTGTCCTCCGTTTCCAGTGACTCGAGCTTCTCCCCCCAGATACGGTTGTAGTGCTCCTTTAAGCTCCACTTTACTTGTGCTGCAAGACTATTCTTGAGCACTCGATCCGCAGGGTCAAAGTAGCGCTGCCAACGGCGTCTGGAGCGGTTCTTCTCTCTGATGAGCTCCCTCAGATCCTCTGGGAGAACTCTCTCATTCGGCTTCCTTCTTCTCACGTTCGTCGCAAACAGGATAGAATCCTGAATGCTAGAAGTGAGGCTGACCACCGATTCTTCCAGTTCATTCTCGGTACGTATGTGTTCGATACTACCGAGATTTTGCTGCAGGAGAGAGGAGAAGGCGGGCCTTGAGACGCGTCGCACCATCTCGGGAAGATTGGTTTCCTCGCCTAGAAAATGTAAGACGGGATCGTGGTCGGAATCAAGGTACTGGATGGTAGTCAGTTCGTGATGGAAAGGGACATCTTTGAGAAGAATGATGTCCAGGACGTCTCGGGAGCTTAGAGTTGAGATGAAGGTAGGTCCAAGTGGTCCGTCAACGATCAAACTTTGATTAGTTTCAGGAAAGTCATGGAGTATTCTTCCATTTCGTCCTGAGGGTCGATTAGTTCCCTTGGTGGATGATAAACAGCCACCAGACGGATCCAACAGTTGCCTTCAGTATTTATCGATACTGCAGTCACCTCGATGGTGTGAAGTTCTGGGAGTAGTGAAACATGGTTGTCTATGCGCGATTTGACATAGATCGCCGTGCCACCTCCGCGTGCGTTGGGTCGGCCGTACCTGTAGAAGAAATAGTTCCGAAATCGGGGTCTGTCTGCGGCACGTAGATGAGTCTCGCAAACCAAAATTACGTTCAAGCTGTACCTTTCGGCGCAGTTTCGGAGTTTATCCCGTTGGCGTAACAGTCCGTTGGCGTTCCAGTAGTCCGTCTGTAGGGAACTGGGTTTAAATAGCGTGTTATCCATTTATGGGCCGGATTTGAACAAGGAAAGGATATCGGAAGTGACGCTAATAAGGGCGGCGATGACGCCGATATCGTCAATGGCGTTACCGACAGCATTGCCAACCTTACGGGCGACCTGGGAGAGCTTTGGGATATCTATGGACCGCAGGAGCTGCACTAGGCTAGCCATACTCAGTGGCTCCGCCTCCTGTCGGCTAGAAGCCGGGCTGGACGTTGCCACCGAGTGGGCGGGGCCTGCAGGAATTGCCGAACTGGCAGTAGAAACAGACTATCTAGCTGGGAGGCTAGGAAAGTCTGTGCTTTTGGAGGCGGCCTAAGCATAGGAGAAACTAGGGTGGACCGCCCATGGTGCTGGACGTTGAGCTACCTACGGAAAGCATTCACAACCGCAATAATTCGCGTTGTGATCCTTTCCGCAGTTAGCGCACTACTTTGCTTCCGTTTCCCGCGGCTTAGTGCAATCCCTAGAGTGGTGATCTCTTGCACACTTCGGAGATGCGCTGCAGAGCTCTTGAGAGTGACCACACAACTGGCAGCGATGACATTGGCTGTTGGTCGTGCGGCGATTCGGTCCTGACGACAAGGCGCAGAACCTCCTTGATGTCGAAGATCTTCTTCGCCTCCGCAGTCTTCGAAAATATCGCCAGTACCAGCAGTATAGGCACTCTTCTGGGTCCATTTCGCATATGGTGCACGGATAGCACCGGAAACCTCGCCTTCTCAGGTCCTCAGAGATTTCCTCCATCGTGATGGCCTCCGGGATGCCCTGGATAGTGATCTTCAGAGGCTTTTGCTCCGCTAACTTGAAGGTAGGGAAGGGAACCTTCTCCTTCAAGAAGAGCGTCATAGCCCTGAAGTCACCAACTGACGCAGGATGGATGGTAATTCCATCCTGTGTCTGTTTAACCTTGACGAAGTTAATTGACGAGGCCTTGAAACCAACTGCGAGGTTTACCCAGTCTTTCCTGCGTACTACAACTGGAGGAATCCTCAGTTTTAGTTTGCCGATGCTCGCGGTCGTGGTGGGCTTGGTCTCGGGCTCCATTTCTTCAATAGTTTCGAGCGCGTCGAAACCTTTAAATAATTTTGCCGGGCAAGGCGTGGAATGAGTTGGGCTTGCCCATTTCATTCCCTTGTGGGGATGAACGTGGGAAAATTCCTCCTCATCCATAGCCTTGGGTTGAGGTTGGCTTCTGGCAGTTGCAGCCTTCTCCGCGATGGAGGAGACCGTTGAAGATGATGGGGCTGCTGTCACCGCCGCAACGGAGGTGGGAAAGGTAGCCTGGACTGGGGTTTCACAGCTTATCCTGTCTTCATTCTTCATGTCTGTCTTCTTCTCGCTGGTGGTTGCACCTGTGCCAACCTCTGAATTCCATCGCAGTTTGCTATTCTCGGCCCTCAGGGAAGCTACTTGCCGCATGAACTCGTTGATCTTCTCATCCATCCATCGGTAGTATTCTTGAGCCAGTGGTCTCATCCTCACCTCCATCTTGGAACTTCTGAGTGCTAATAAGCACTAGACACTAGAAAAAAATTCCTTAAAGTAGTGCTGAAGGCACTAATTTGTGCTAAAAAGCATAAAGCACTTAAGTACTAAAAAGCACTAAAACACATTGACACTTTTTTGCTGTTCACACACTCGCCTCCAAAGCGAGTTCTGGCTATTGACAGGAGGGTAGACCTAATTTGCTTTGCAACAAGCGAAGGCCTACCAACTACCTGCCACTACATCTCAGGAACTCCAAAAGAGCGCTGAAAACCGCTGGGATGCAGATATAATACACTCACTAATATGCACAAGTGCAAATACCACCGACAGAATAGGCTGTTAAAACACATCTATCCCTGACAACTGTCCGTGTTCAACTCTATTTGACACGCTGGTTGAAAATGCAAAACTTCCCTTTAAAAGCATAAGCCTGTGTATGTGTCTATGACAAATAATGGCAGAGCCATCTATTGTATATTAGGAGGTATTTTAATATAAATAAAATAAAGAAAAGATTCCTCCTAAAGATCGCATGAATTTTAAAAATTAATTCGGCACAAGCAAAAAGTCATGAAACTGTAATATGAATAATTGTAAGGCTTCTCATCAAAAGAGTTTTAAAGAATTGTTCATATTACAGTTTCATGGCTTTTCACTTGTGTCGAATTAATTTTTAAAATTTGTGGCATTTTTAGGAGGAATCTTCTTTATTTTATTTATATTAAAATACCTCCTAATATACAATAGATGGCTCTACCATTATTTGTTATTGATTATATATTGTATTGTAGATTTTATAGTTTTTGCAATTTCTTTCAAACTTTTTTTACTACTATACAATAAAATCATTTTCTGCTTCTTTTCAGTCAACAGTTTTCTTATTTTAGCCATTTTGACCAATTTACAATAATGTTTCACCAAATATTCTCTTTAATCTGTCATTTACACTAGCTAACTTTCAAATGATGCCAATCTAGAAAAACTAAATTGCCAGAATCGTATTTCATTTAAATATATATCTCAGAGCCAGTTTATGTACAAATGCTTTATGGCGGTATGATTTTCTATTTTCTTATTTATAAATAGAACAAACATTTGTTTTAGAAAAAAGTTTAATAACTCATCGTTGCAATTATTAATAAATACTTTTACCTAGATATTAAATTCTAAAATCATTTTTTCCTTAAAATAATTGATTCTTGTATTGTATGAAGACTTTATGGAGCCACCCACTGTATCTATAATTTTCATCCATATTCTAGCTAGTCATTGAATTTAAAGATAATACTAGTTTGTTTCTTTTGTGGTGAAAAGTTATTGAATTAAATAATTGAAATTTAAAAAATGAGTTATGTAACAGGATAAGTTACAATCTAAAGAGGTAAGGTTGGGGTTTTAATCTAAATAAGGTGGAATTTTTACTTCATGTATTTTTCCAAGTTTATTCAGCACTAAATGGAATCGATAGGCAAAAGTATTATTATATCACAATAAAATTTTATTCTTGGTGATAACTTCAGGGTAACAAACATATAGTATATAGTGAATTCAATTCAGTTGATAATTTACAAATTATTATTGATTGTAGCTCTCAATACATCTTAGTTTATTACAGAAAGCCTTCCAGTACCAACTTCATCAATGAGTTTAAAATTTATTACCTTCATGAAACCTTTTAAAAGTGAGCACCTTCTTTTTTATTTTAACCCTGTATCTGACAGAAACTAAAACAGAAAAATTATTTTGCATGGTGTAGAATTTTCTAGTAGTCCCAAGTTTTATGATTCATATGTTAAAATGAGAAAGTTGGTTTTACATTTGTGTTTTTGAATTTATAGCTATCTAGCATCATTGTCGGACAAAGGAAAGAAAGTACTGTTAAAAAATAATCTTTCTTAATTATGTTAGCATAACATGTAGAAATAACTTATAAAATTATCATGTCTATTTTTATTTATTTATTTATAATTATAAAAAAAATATATATGCTTGATGGAAGAGATAGAAATAATTTTTGTCTGTAGATAAGCATAATTACATATAGCGTTTGCTACATCAAATTCATGCAAAACTACTAATGCAATATCTACATCAACCATCATATCAAAAATTAGCCAATGATCTACTTTGTCAAAACGAGTTGCATCATCAGGTCTTGCAATTATAGGATTGCGTATTGCATTTGATTCTTGTAAATATGGTTTCTCTTTTTGATTTTCTTTCCTGTGTGTGACAGAGAATATAAACGCCTTTTAATTTGCTAAGACCTGTATATAAAACTTGTATATCAAATTTGTTTAATAAGTATTTTTATCCATTTCAATGAATCAACTTTTTGAATGCATCTCCTATGTGTTGTGATACATTGCTTTGTTCATATTGCCAGTTGGCTATGAAGGTCATAGTTAAATATTTTTAAATTAATATAAATTGATTCCTTGTTTTCATTTTATAATAAGAAATCCCTACTTCAGTTATTTATTTAATGAATTTGCAATGTAACTGTTCGAAGAAAAATGACATCATGCTGGTCAGCAGTAAATTTCAATACATTGCACAACCTTCGAGAATATTTGAACATTTTACCACTCATATTTGACGTGCTAAATATTTTATTTTTTAAAATCGGAGTTCCTGGTTGACCAACTTGATTTCCGCTCAGCAATTTTCTGCACCCCCCATTTCCGGTTGATATGCTCGGCCTGAGAACAAAGACTCTTCTACTTCAGCTATCAAAAAGTAAACATGTTAATTTACATCCCTTAAATTTTAAAGTAAAACCTTTCTTTAGGTTTAATGTTTTGACCACAGATAGTGTTGCATGTTCTTTACTTTTCAGCCATTAATTATTTGGTAAAATAATAATTGACAATCTCAGATTTGTAGGGAGTATATTCTGAATACAAAAAAACTGCTGCGGAGTCACCATTGTGGACTCCTCAAAAATTCAATTATGAAGAAATAACAAGTGGTCTTGAAATTATAAAGGAAGTGTTTGTAAAAATTCAATGAAGTTATTTTATGCATATTTAAACTATGTAAATTTGGAAGTAGTTAAATCTCCGAGATCATTGCCTCAATTATCAGAAAAGTATTGTGAATTGATTTAATTAGATAAAATTAAGCTTATCTTTCAAATTTAGACAACTACTAATTTTTGTGTGTGCCGTTAAAAATCTCAGTTAGGGTATAGTAATTTTTTTGAACCTTTACATGTAATTGAAATCTTGGAAAGTTGTCAAACATGTACTTACAGGGTGACTCATATGTATTGAGTTTCATAAGTTGTGTTTGTTCACTATTAAATATGGTCTGAAATTAAGTAACAGAATAATTTTTAACATGTGGGATCCTATAAAAACTTTGTTTGATAAATTGACATCAGAGTACATGTACGAAATCTGATTGTGACATTATCATTTATTTGTGACTCATTATATTTCAAATTTATTTATTGTACTTGCTGTTGAATATATTTACTCTTTTATTTCAATATGATAGCATAGACTTAACTTTTATTTTTCAGATAACTTTAAGATAAGCAATTGTAATAATGTGTACCGGATATTTCTAGATGATATCTTGTATAATGTTCATGTAAATATTACTGCTGAGATTATACTATTCAGTAGTGTAGCCAATACTTAGACCAACTCGTTTCAAGCTGCATTATTAAGTCATATCTCTCGATTTTTGTCTGTAGCAATTTTGATATAATTGTTATTGATCACTGTCTTGCCCATTTTTAGCTTTCTTTGTTGAGATACAGTTACTTTCCGACTAAAGCTAGTGGCACCCTCTTATCTATTTCTAATGATTCTTGTATTCTAGCTTTCTTCCTAGGTGATTGTCATAGAACAACAGTAGTTAATAAAGAATCACCCCTCCTGCTAGCTATGCCAATGCAAAACTTTGCCTTGAAAAGGTTATGACAAGCCTTCATAGGGCTTAAAACCATTTTAGACTGTGACAAGAATTTGCTAAATGCATTCTAAATTTCTTCAGTGAATCTGGTTGTTGTAATGTGTTGCAATCATTCTTGTATAATATCCATGCACTGATGACACATCTAACAAATAACTGAAAATTAGAAAATACCATCACTTTTCTTGACTAAGATTTCTGTACAAACCTTACAACAACTTTGCTTTATCGACCCCTACTGTATGTGTGTTATATTGCATAATTAGCAAAGGAGAAGGAGTATCCATTTTCTACTTTTGTGTTTTACAATACCTTTTCAATGTTGCCAGAGGTTCAATTCCAGCAAAAATACTACATAATAATAGATACTTATTCTCCCCATTTTACCACTAGAATATCCTTTTGTACATAAAAATAAGAACCTCCTCCATATTTCACTAAAACTTTGTTGGTTTCAAGCAAACAACCTCCTAAAATTTCCTAATTACAATATTTTTAGAATGGATCATACATGCCAATCAAGCATTAAAATAAGCGGAGGAGGTGTTTTAATATTAATAAAAAAAACTATTTCAAGCAAAATTACTACCAACTCTATGTGACTCTGTAGAGCAAGTATTTATAAAACTTGTGTTAAATGATAAAAGTTATCTAATAGGGGCTATCTGCAGTCTATCTTCAGCTAACAAATAAATACAAAGCACATTGCGTAGCTATCAAAAAAATATTTGAAAAGCATAATTTTTATGATGATATAATTTGTGGCGATTACAACCTAAATGAAATAAAATCTTGGAATTACGATAATTTTGGTGTACAGTTAATTTGACAAAATCAAGTGATAGGGTAAATTGCATTGTTGACTCTTTTGGTTTCCTAAATCTTAAATAAATAAATAACATTCCTAACGAAAATAAAGTTTATTTAGATTTAGTATTGACACATAATATCAATAGTTCTGTTGTGGAAACTGTAGATCCATTAGTTTTAAACAAAATAAACCATAAAGGCTAGATGGTGCTATATAAATATGTAAAAAACTTAAAAAACTTAAACTTTGTTGATGAAGACCTGTATTACTGTGATTTTAAATGTGCGAACTTTTCTAATATTAATATAGCCCTAAATAATATTAACTGGGTTTTACTACTGGATTTCAGTGACTTTAATAATACTGTGGAATGGTTTTATTACATTATTTACAATTGTATAGATTTGTATGTACCTCTAAACAAGCAATTTTTTCCAATTTCCCCATTTGGTTTTCATCTAAATTAAAAAAGTTAATTAAGTAAAAGAAGCAGGCTCTTTAGAAATACAAAGAATCTAATTTATATTCTAATTATATGACTTTTTCTGTATTACACAGTCAATGTCATGTACTAAGCAAAGAATTATACTATAAATATATTTATAACTGTGAAATTAACATAGGTATAAACAGTTCGTATTTTTGGAAATTTGTTAAAGATAAAAAAGAAAGTACAGGTGTACCATTAAATGTGTTCTATAAAGATAGTTATAGTAATATGCTTAAAGAATCAGTTAACCTTTTGACTCGTTACTTTGCTACTACTTATTCTTCCACTACCAGAAGTGACTGTAACCAATATGGATTTCATGAAAACAACCAAGTTGATTCATCTTTTAAATTTGTTGTAGAAATGAATAGTGTTGCTGAAGAATTAAATAAAATAAAGGATACCTTAACATATGGTCCAGATAGAGTGCTAGCTATACTATTAAAAAGATGCCAATATAGTCTCATCAAACTATTATTTTTATTTTTTAAAATGTATTGATTATTGAACTTTCTCAAATATTTGGAAAGGCAGTTATATTACCCCAATTTATAAAAGTGGTGACCGTAACAATATAGTTAACTACAGAGGTATTTGTAAAAAATCTTTTATTGCAAAATTACTCGATTCATTGCTGTCTAAACAACTTAAATGGGTTACCAAAAGGTTTATAGTTGATGAGCAGTATGATTTTGTTTGTGGAAGTTTACTATATCTAACCTTCTAATATACAGTTCTTATCTATCTGATGTATTAGAAAGTGAAGGCCTAGTAGATTCTGTCTATATGGACTTTGCAAAGGCGTTTGACGGAGTCGACAATGTTCTCTTGATTGGAAAATTAAAACATATTGGATTCAGGAAATCAGTAGTTGAATGGATTGAAAGTTTTTTGCAACTGCGAACACAAAGGGTGAAGGTTAAAAACTGCGAATCTGCATCCATTCGGGTTACATCTGGAGTACTGCAGGGACCACATTTGGGTCCAATCCTGTTGATTATTTTTATAAACGATTTACCATATGCTATTGATTGTTGTGACACCTTACTATATGCTGATGACCTAATATATTTTTCTTCTATTAAGTCAGCATCAGATGCTCAGAATTTACAAAATGCTTTTAACAACTTATGTAGATGGTGCACCACTAATAATTTACACTTGAATATTAGCAAATACAAAATAATATCATTTGATAAAGTAAAATATCTGTTAATTTTCAATTATATGTTGCCTGATAAATCACTAACTAGAGTATATTCTATTAAAGATCTTGGCGTTACCTTTGAAAATAATTTATATGTAATATTCAAATTGATCATGTTGTAAGTCAAGGTATGAAAATGTTGGGGTTTATAATATAATATATTCAGGAAGAGATTTTTCGGTGCATACTTTAAAAATTTTATATTGCACTTTAGCTTGCTCAGCTATGGAATATGCCTCTTCTGTTTGGTATCGTCATCAAATATATCTTAACAGAAATTTGGATAAAGTGCAAAATAAATTCTTAAGATATATAGCATTTAAAATGAAACTGCCAACAGAAAAAACCATCTATCTAAACTTAACATATACACTAAACTTACAATCCCTTCAACAAGGAAGGAACATATCCCATTTATGTACTTTACAAAAAATACTAAATGGTGAACTTAATTGTCCAACTTTATCAAGGAAAATTAAAGTTTGTATTCCTTCGGGATGCTCAACTTGAAGCAAAACCATTTTTATTGAATACTTTCACAGAACATCGTACAGATTTAACTCACTGAACTCTAGAATTATTTGATTGGCAAGCGCATGTAATAATTTGCCAAATTTTGATTTATTCTTAAATTTGAAACACTTTAAGAAGGTTTTTTAGTAATAAATTTAAATTTTATACCTTAATTGTATATGAATCATACTAATTAAGTTGCACATTCATTATTATTTGTTATTATACTTGTTGCTTGTTAATTAAATATATATACAGCGTGTTATTTAATAAGTGTCCGATATTTCACAGCGTGTTTTTTGAAGTATTTTTAAGGTAAAATGTTCCTATACATGTGTGGTCTAAAAGA
>JAHWXV010108613.1:0-10196 GCA_024586415.1 Phrixothrix hirtus
TTTATATATATATATATATATATATATATATATATATATATACCGTTCATTTATATTTGATACAATATATATATTTGTTCAAACTTTAATCTGGTTTTGACTCATGCAATTAAAATAAATATAAATACACAAGGTAGCGTTAAGATAGTCCCTTGTAATCTTTAGAAAGGTATTCGACCCTTTTAGTAAATTGATAGGTGGAAACCACATTTGAAATACGAAATTTTATAAACAGTTTAAATATTACGTTTGCTGCATTGTTAAAAATTAACGCACGCTATCCGATTAATTATTATTAGCAGATCAAAGAGCAATGTAGTAACATAAAATTCTTTTAAATCAAATACTGAAATCCAACCATCACTGACTGAGGCCTAGAACAATTGAAAATTAAGCATGTTTTTAGCCGAAAAATTATTTTAGACAACGAGGTTCATTGTAGATTAACGGCCGTGCTAGCAAATAAAACTGTGAAATCTGTAGGATAGCAACCCAATGAAGATTAGGTGCACACCAAACAAACGTTACCACGTACCATATTGAACGAGAAAAATGAATTTTTTGAAGCATAAATTCAAAAGATACATCAATTTGCGTAAGTGTGGCAAGAGACATATAGTCTAATTTCTAAGAAGCTAATTCATATCTTGTAATGAAAAACGATGTACATCCGTTTTATCAGTTCTTGTAATTAAAATTTCTATTTTTACAAATAATGCATGGTTTAAATTTCGACTGTGCCGACATCTTTATGGTAGTATTATGTAACTTACAATAAACGGCGTGGTGAAATCTCTTTTTAATCGTAACTTCTGAATAGAAAGCACGTTTTGTATTTCGACCTGTGATTCAATTGCTTCTAAAGGTTTGAATTCAATATTGTTTAATTACAAGTTCTTATTATGTAATTTATACATTTATACATTTTGGTTTAGTTCATCTTACGCCGATGATTTAGGATTTCTTTAACAATTGTGTTTGGCAATAGGTTTGTAAATTTCCATTTTCTAATAGTACTTCAATTTCGAATATAATTTCAGACCGCTGAGAATATTAATTACAAAATTGGCGAAGATATCGATTAGGATCCTATTTAGTACATCAATAATTACATTGTAAATCACATTGATTTCGATATTTGATGTTTTAATTAATTATGTGATAGCTTACAAATTAATTTGATAGAAATTTGAAGCAAATGGTCTACTGTAGCGCGTGCTATTCTGCATACAAATTCTAGATTTACTTACAGCAACAGCAACATCAACAAGAATAGAAAAATTCGTTCACGGAGTTGCAATTTCAAATATTTAACAAACATTCTTCAAATTTATTGAATATTCTACGCTACTAGGGGTTTATACCACATTATTAAGTAGAAACAACGAAGTCTTAAGACAAATTGCCTTCACCTTTACCAAAGTATGTAATGATACAAAATAATTATTTATTTTAATGACTACATTTAAATTACTATAATCTTTTACGTAAGTGTGTTTTACAGTATCTATCAAAAATCATTTAATTACTTCATGTTTTGTTTAACACTAATTAATGCGATATTAACTAACCTATATTTCACTAAGGCTGGATAATAGGCACACTATTGATGTTGGAATTATACAACACATCTGTTTATTATAAAAATAAGTAAATAATTAGATTAGCTTTATATTTAATCAGGGCATCAATTAAATTGAATGATGTTCTGTCATACCTATCAATACATTCAAAAGTGAGCAGTGATCAGTGATCTAGTATGTATTCTATTCATTTAAATTTATAGAATCACACATTAACTTAGAAAGATTAAACGCTAATATATTGATAGCTGTTATTACCTGTTCTTATTTTAAATTTTTAGATATTATAAATCTTCGCTGATTTATTGTAGAATGCTAAAATACAATGTTACTGACTTTGTAATAGAAAAGTCAACTCTCATTTAAGGAAATCAGATTGTCGCCGTTTTCCAACAGATTCCCTCATGTCAACAATTTCATTCTTTACTTTAAAGTACTTAATGAGTCTCTACTTTAGTACACACGTTGAGCTAGTCGAACTAACTTTAGTGTACAAGAAAGACTATGCTACTTATTTAAATCAAACTAAAACATGTTCATTAAATCAGAAGTACAATATATTTACAAATCTTTATACAAAGTATAAAAAAACTTTATAATCTCTGCACTTGTATTAGCTTGCGAGCAACTTTTGAGTATGCAGCTTGCAAAATTTTCGTTACCAAAAATGTTCAAATTGTCGAAGTAATCGCGCATGAAACATTAGACGCTATCTAAGTCGACGTGCTTACTGAGAGGAAATTACAAATTTGAGAAATAGCAGCAACAATGGATATTCAGAAAGTATCTCATATGAAGCAATTCGTGGTTATCTTAATATAAAAGGGTAAGCGAAAGTGAATTCTGAAACTCTCCTTGATTGTCAAAAAGAGGAATGCGTGCA
Source organism: Phrixothrix hirtus (assembly GCA_024586415.1). NCBI lineage: Eukaryota > Metazoa > Arthropoda > Insecta > Coleoptera > Phengodidae > Phrixothrix > Phrixothrix hirtus. Next base: position 2,467 of record JAHWXV010108613.1, read on the forward strand.
ATGTGATCGCACATTTTTGGAGCTACAACAAAAAGAAACCAATCCATTTCATCGTAATGGACGATAAAGCATTGTTTCTTTAATATGATGTCTTAGGCAACAGGCGATCAATGAAACGTTACTCTAATGGCGATTTACTCATTTGAAGAATAATGCGTCACCGTCTATAAAAAGGTCGTAACCACGACTTTTTGAGGTTCTTCCGATATTGTAATGTTCAATTATAAAGGAAAAAAGACCGTTGCCAACAGGAGTTACAACACAGCACTTATACACCTGTTGCGCGAAAATATCAACGTGAAGCGACACGATATGCTCAAACCTTGGATATTTCTTGAAACTTAATCATGCACCTTAGATTATAGACACAGCGCTTACGATTATTGGCTGTTTCTAGATTTAAAATCCAGTTCGGCTAAAACGCTTTGAGTCGGATGAAGGTCTATACGTGACAGAGTATTATGAAAGCAAAACTTCGAAATTTTTTTAAAACTACAGAACTTGTCAATGACTCCTTGTCGTTACGCCACTGATGTTCGATTACATTATAATGCTCGTTCATAAATTCATTCATGACCGCTTAAATAACAGTATTGATTGAAAACCGAATTATGTTTTTTGTAGTTTTTAGTAGAACAATTTATAGAGATCCCATTAAATTTGTATTAAAATTAATCAGTCGTGTAATTCGTAGAAACCTATTTCCTGCAATGCTACTTACGTGAAAACCACTCCTAAGGAATCCGTTTAATTAAAACATATTGTAAAAATTCCGTATGTAAAATCTAATTTTATTTTGAAGTCTAAAATTATATCAGCCATAAATGTGCTGGGTGGTAACTCATAAAAGTGAATACAAGGATTCAAAGTCTTGCTTTCCTCGATTTCTATGCGTGCGTGCGGGTATGGTTTAGAAAAGAACAATTCGCACCTAGATGGTGCGGTTAGAGCTTATACCAATGGCGGATCTTATGGAAAGGATGATTTTATTGCTGAGTTACATTACCTGTAAGCGTATATTGAAAAAGAAGCTTTCGAAAGACAATGTCTCTAAATTAATATATTTATAAGTTTATACGTCTTTGATCAGTAAATGTCCTCTTAACGATTATACCGATTTGCTTATATATCGGGGAAGTCAAAAACACCACCTCTTGTACACTAATTTACCGAATTGTGTCAATTAAATTGACACGTTTGATACTATCTTCTTTAGCCCTTGTAGCTATGCTATACCGGAAAGCTCTGATTTCGATTCAGGTAAGCATATTTACTATCTTATATACAGAGTGTCTCGTCATTCTTGCCTGCTGTGATGGGAATCAGTGATTCCTTCAATTCCCGGCGTCTTATTCATTACGGTGGTCAGACGATAAGTTATCGTTAACCTATGACCGACTCCCTTATTAGCTAGATTGGTAGCGATTCTATACAACTGATCTTACGATTTCCTTGTCGTAACGACTTACATTTTGCCGCATGACATTAATTGATGTATGTAAGAAGTGTGTTGCAGTACTTGGAGATGATGTTGAGAAATAGTGAGTTTTACTTTTATATCGCCAGGAAATCTTACCGCCAAGTAAATCTGTAACGTACTTAGTATATAAAATTTCTAGGTAACCACTGTTTATTTATAAAGCTCAATTTAAAATTTGAGATTTAAACTAAAGAGTATTTGAATACTGAAATATCCGAACTTTAAAGAAAGCTACTTTTGCTTCAAAAAATATATCAAAATTGTATGCAAATACATTAATCAAAATTAAGTCTAATATATGAAACTATTAGGGTGGATTCAATACGTGGCATCCGCACGAACACGCAAAACGCAAAAACCGCATTAATTTTTTTATAATGATGGACCCATTGTAGAAATAAGTATCAAGCTTAAGGTTGCTGTGCTACAGCTATAAAATTGCGACATTTCAAAGGAATTCCGTGAGAAATTTTGCGAAAATAGATAAAAGTGTTTTCCGAGAGATGATTAAATATCTGCACATTAAGGAATAATTCCATAAGAAATTCAAATTGTTACTTTGGAAGCATTCCGGGTAACGTTAGTTTATTTTGCAGTTAAAAATAATGTGCAAATTTTAAACCTGGCCACAGCAGTAAAAAAGACGAAAAACGATTTGGTTGTTCGAAAACTGCATTGATCCCAGAAATAACCGTTAAATTTGAAGAAACTATGCTTTCCTGCCCTAGAGTAACATTAGAATAAATCGTCCGCAATGCTATAATCAATGAACCAAGCATTGAAGAACTCCATGAAAAGAATCTTTGCTCCAGTTGGAAAGCGGTAGAATCGTATTGATATTTTTACGCACGATCTAGAACCCTTTTCTGCCAACCTGATCACTATAGATGAAACTTGCATTCATAACTTCAATCCTAAGTTGAAATAACAAACCACGAAGTGGCATCTTTGTGGCTGATCGCTGCACAAAAGCGTTCTCTTTACCAAAAGTATTATGGCAATAGTTTTTTGGGATAAAAAAGGGATCATATTCATTGATTATCTCGGAAAACGGCATAATATTGCTGCCGAATATTATACTTCACTTTTGAATCGGTAGCGTAATGAAACAACGCTCCTGTTTACAAAGTACACATTATATTCATTACGGCTCAACGCCCTATGATCGCTAGATCTGTCAGCGACTGTTTTTTATTCCCAAAATTAAAATGAGATTTCCGATCGGCCGTATACCTCAAATTACGAGATAATGTTAGAGGCTGAACAATATTTTATAGAGGTCGACAAAAAAATATATACGGTTTTGCAAATGTTATAAAATCTTTCACAATGATTTGTAATTCTGCGTCCGACTGCAAACAATCATCATTTAACACCTTTTTCCGCGGCCCAAAGGTATGGAAATCGCAAGGTGGTAAATCTGGGCTATAGGATATATGGTCGAAAACTCTCCGTTTCTTTTGTTGCAGATTTCCTTTAACTGCGTTGACGACATTAGGTAGAGTATTGCTGTGAAGCAGAATGACACCACGTTAAAGCTTGTCTGGACGTCTTCGTCTTTTTGGTTTTGATTGGTGAAACTTGTTCAGAGTTTCATTGTATAGATTTGCATTAATATTCAAACTAGATTCTTCAAACTTCATTAGAAAGGGTCCTTCATGGTCTAAAGAACAGACAACATCACCTTGTCTGCAGAGGGTTGTGCTTTAGATTTCTTTGGTTGTGGTGAATTTGAGTATTTCCGTCGAATCGACTACTTACTAGATGGTTCAAAATAATGACACCAAGTTTCGTCGGTAGCAATTATTTACAAGAGAAAGTCATTACCATTTTAGCTGTACTCCGTGAGGTGTTACAAATATGAGTCTATTCGGAAGCACTTTTGATCCTTAGACAAAAGATTCATTGTACATAAGCTTTGCTGTAACCCAGTTCTCGTACGATATTATGGACGGATCTTGCACTCACACCAACGTTTTCTGCAATTGCTCTGATTGAAATTCGACGAATTTCTCTAATCGGATTTTCCACCTATGTCATACTGTTCTCTGTTATTTCAATGGACAATGCATTTGGTCTCGGCTTATCATTTGTCTTCTTTAGTGCATTCTTAAATTTTCGAATTAATTATTTCGCAGTTGGATACGCAATAGATGCATTTCCGTACATTGCTATCAGGCGCATATGGAATTGCAATGGTTGCAAACATTCGACACATAAAAATTAATGACCACACGCTGCTTACACTTGGACCAGTTGTTGCTATTTCAAAATCACCATGCTTAAAATCGCTATCAAATATACACTAAATAAACTGAACAATGTGGCAGTTATAAATACTACTAATGTTGTAACAGGTAAGATGTGTAATTAAGTTTGTTTCGAAGACAATCCTGACCACAGATATGTTTCAATTGAGCAACCTCGAATAACAGTTTTATAATCGATTTATATTTTATATAATATTCTATAATTTTTAACACCAGTGGGCACTAAAATCAAATATTTATACTGATAATTACGAAACAAAGATGGAAGAATTCTGGGAAACGGTTTCGTAAATAAACTATCTGATCGATATGGAAAAGTTTCCCTCATAGAGACGGGCAACGGACAATTATGTCCCTGAACTAAGGACGTATGAAATATGGTTAAAAATCTCTAACGGTTATAATTAGGCTAAACTGTTTATCTATCTTCTCACTTAAAATGCACAAACCCACATTGCAAAGGTTGTACCACGAAATGTATTATTTTACAAGCATGACTTATTTTACCGTTAAAAATGTTAAACTTTATATCAAGCTACTTGTAAAAATAATTTTTTTTACTCGTTAATATTGAAATATGTGATTTACACATCGATTGCAGTGATTGAAATTTCATTTCAATAGTGTGGTTGAAATTGAGGACCATCATTTGTTATAAATACACGAAATACAAAATAGCATGCCATAATGTATTTTTATATAAAAATCAACGTTACCTTAAAACATAATCGAGTTCTCAATTCGTAATTCACAATTTACACAATAAGCTTCGATTTTCAATCTATTTCAAAACTTCGTACAAAAAATAGTATATGCAACGCGTGGAAGAAGGCATTTCAACTGCTCGAACATTTTTTCACTCGCTCAATGGCTACGCCATCTCGCTCGTGAAGAAAAACTATCTCGCAATTGAAATGCAACTTCTTCCACTTGTTGCATAATATACTATTTTTATAGTTTCAAACGTTAAACAGACGTAGTATTAAAAATAAAAATATTCACACAAATTGACGTGGTAATATTGATAGAGTGTATGAAACATATTAAATTTGAAACAGTTTTGTTAAATAGGAATACCTGGAATGGACTTTTTTAAAAATTAACACAAGCACAAAGTAATTTTAAAATACACAATTGTTAGTCTGTTTTTTAAATTGAAATAAACTCGATTAAAAGTAGCCTGCCAAGCTCTGCAGTATAGCAACCGTTTGCGCCATACTAGCGCTCACATAGAGAATTTATTTTTAACATACGTGCTACATAGAAAGCAGGCAGCAACATTCGAAACTAGCACTGTGTCATCGTTCGGTTGAAGAATAGTTGAGCAGGTGTGCAATGAATGTACCCAATGTTGAATATTGCTGAGTAAATAGAAATGACCAAAATTTATAGACGAACATTATATAGGTCATGAATATTTATTCGTGCAGCAGGTTAAATTTTGTTATGAGCACCAACAAATTGAAAATGTACTCATAGATGCAATGTGCACCAAAGTCGATAATATATTGCAGGCTGAAGGCCATATAAGTTTGCTGGTGATAGTGGAAACGACGCAAATCAATAAATGAACCGTGTACGCAATCATGTACAACAAATTTTTCTTCGGAAAGATCTGTGCGCGAGGGTCCTAAATTGTCTCAACCTGTGATTGGGTGAATATGTGAAAAGCTTGATCTTTTATCATCAACAAGAAACACGTTCTTCGAGATCATTATGACCGAAAACCTGACGAAGTTTAACGATTAAACCCCTAAACTGGAACGTATGTCAAAGTAATGGAAACACTCCAGATCAATTCCATCAAATAAATCATTATCACAGTCGAATACAAGAGACGTGTTGATAACTTGTTGAATGAAATTCTCCAACGTCGCTTCCTACAACGAAATTATCGGCAAGTTGCGCACAACCATAAAAAAACTCGAGACTTCTGAACTACCAGGGTCACACTTCCGGTTGATAATTTCCGGCCTCATCCTGGTGCTGTAATACAAGGCAGTATCGCCAGATTTTGTTAGATTATGTTGCTACATCCGTGCTACGGTGCGGATTTATAGCTAACAACTATCATGTTTTTGGATCGTTGAAAAACACTTAAAGGGGTGAATGTTTGCTTCGGGCGAAAAAGATTGGCGACCGATGATGAGTCTTTCCAACAGAAACTTCCGATGCCTGTGCGAAAGTCACGGCTATTGTATTATTAGAAAATAATTGTTGCTATTTGCAATGGTCGGTTAATAACCTTTTAACCCTTTCAGTGGGAATGACGCCATTTGGCGGCGCCGTGATCCGTTAGCTGCTGACAATGCCGCCATTTGGCGTACGTGCTCCGTTCGAATTTACTTAACCAGTATTTAATACGCAGTGGGTGTGGGTGCACATGGTGTTGTACGCATATAGTCAAATGTGTATTTTACGTTATAACAGCAACAGTTTTCAATTTGGACGGATTTTTCACATGACTTGCAAAATTAGAAGATGGGTGACATGGACAATAATCAAGAAGGTCCATCTGGCATAAAAAGGTGTAAAATTTCTGTGAAAAATTCCATTTGTTTGGGAACAAGGAAATGATGTAATGCCTATACGATTCAGATAATTACGAATATGTAACTTACGATCATGAGCAGGACGAGGATTCTTCACAAAGCGACCGGGAAGGTGATGATGGTACGTATTTTAGCGGTTTAGTGTTTATGTCTTCGGTATATTTCATTTGATTTTGAAATTGAGGATTATATTGCTCAATAGCAAGATGATGTAACAAGTATGAAACACTTTTAAATCACGGAAACCAGTCAAATACTGATTAATCTCCCAACAAATGCCGGCCCGTACGATGATTTTAGATTGCTTGTAGATGATGAATTGCTAAGCAGTATAGTAAAGGAAACCACCTAGTACATAGTTAATCTTTTTCTTACAAAGGGTGGACCCGAAAGAGCTAAAATTTCTTTGTGGAAAATTTAACAATTCACAGGACTTGTGTACCACATGGGGACAATTAAATTGAACAGGATCCAGGATTATTGGAAGACCCACCGATTATTCAATTTGAAGTACTTTTCTGCGCAAATGGGCCGAGATCGGGTTATAGGCAATTTAAGGTGTCTCCAATTTGTCAAAAATCCTAAACAGATCTTGATGATCGTCTATATAAAATCAGACCAGTCTTAAATTATTTCAATAATAAGATCCGACAGATATATTACCCAGGCAAGATTCTATGATTTGGCGAGTGATTGTTGTTATGGCGTGATCGACTTGTTCTTAGGGAGCACATTGCGAACAACAGACATAGGTATGATCTGAAGTTATACATGCTAAGTGAACTAAGTGGTCTCGTTTTCAATTTTGCCGTATACACTGGCGAACTAGATGAGTTAGGAGGTAAAGGACACGGTCAGAAATTTGTCATACATTTAATGGACCACTATTTAAATAAAGGACACTCTGTTTTTATAGACAATTACTACAATAGTTGTGATTTAGCTACTACCTTATTGAGTAATAAAACCTATTGTACTGGGACGTTACGCAGTGACAGGAAAGGTACACCCAAAGAAGTTGTAGATACCAAATTGAAAGTTGGCGAAACTACAGCTAAATATTTTAATGGAATAATGGTTGGAAAATGGAGAGACAATCGTGAAGTTACCTACATCTCAACAGAATTTGTGAACATTATGATAGAAGTGAAAAATGAAAGGGGCATTGCAAAGGAGAAACCTTTTCCAATTGTTGAATACAACAAGAACATGGGTGGAATAGACAAGCAAGACCAAATGATGTCCTACTACCCATCGCTTCGCAAGACACTATTTTGGTATAAAAAGTTAGCTGTTCACGTATTCCAACTCCTTCTATTCAACTAATATATATACAGCGTGTTATTTAATAAGTGTCCGATATTTCACAGCGTGTTTTTTGAAGTATTTTTAAGGTAAAAAGTTCCTATATATGTGTGGTCTAAAAGA
>JAHWXV010108631.1:0-10791 GCA_024586415.1 Phrixothrix hirtus
AGTCTTTTAGACCACACATGTATAGGAACTTTTTACCTTAAAAATACTTCAAAAAACACGCTGTGAAATATCGGACACTTATTAAATAATACACTGTATACTAGCTTTATTTAACTAATTTTATCAAAAACAGTTATAATTAGACAATTGCATTTTAAACCAAACTAACGTTACTTCAAACAAGAAATTCTATTATTTCAAAACATTTTAGAGAAAAATTTTCTACTATAAAAGCTAAGACGAAAACCACGCATGAAAATTGTCCTTAGTCTTATAGTTTTTGAGATACAGGACGTTGAAATTTTAATGAAATTACAGTCTTTGCGTTATATTTCTGTTTTTGATTACTATATTCTTTTAATATTTGGGATACACTTGTAACTTGTGCTACTGTCTTAAATAAAGTATTTATCATTTGTAATAATTGTATAGTGTTGTAAATTATAAATAATTTAAGATATTGTAACTTCTGTGGTAATTTTCCATTTTTTATCATGTGTTTGTAATTTATAAATACATACTAGATAAAATATATAGAAGCTTATTTATCCAATTCAGTTCTAAAAAGAACTGATTTCAAATTTTATAGTTTGTTAAATAGAGAATAATCAACTACTAAGACGAATTTAAAGAATAATAAAAACCAGGATGCGTATTAGTTAAATTGATATTGTGTAGCTATTTAATAAAAATGAAACTTTATGTACAAACTAATAAACAAAACATCGTTGGCTTTAAAAATTAACGTAATTCTAATTTTTGACTACAAGATTATTAAAAAATTGTTAACATAAGATTATATATAGAACCGCCATAGCAAGCTGGTCAAAGTTTGTAGATTCCTACCCAGTTCAGTAATTGGCTTGTAAACAATCCTAACTTCAAACTGAATTAAAGGGAAATAACCAGAAAGAAGATATATCATCAACAAAGTTGTCATCAAAATCTAACTAAGTTTACAAAAACCATTTATTGTAAAATTAGTTTAAATATAAATTAAACCTTTTTCTACCTGTCGCTTGAATCCCGTAGTCCATAGAGTCATTCAACTGTCTCTTTATATTTGGCAGCCTCAAAGCTCTAAGGTATCTATCCGAAACGCTAACTGCATTTTGTTTATAGCTGTTTCTGTAGCAATTTTACTCTAATTGTAGATGTTAGCACTTGATTGCAAAATTTTTGTGTTATTGTGTTTCTTTAATTTGAATTTAAATAAATGTATAGCACGCATGTGATTTGTTACTTAATTGTATATAAACATTTTTCGTAGATAAATTTTGGTATGACCCACAAAATTTTAAGATAAATATTGAAACGAAAGTAAAAAGATGTACCTCCAGGTCAGACATAGCGGAAAAATAAATTTATGTTCCTGATAAAAAGAATATCTCCCTCAGGCTTATTTTAAATAATAAAGTCTGGAAATAGTTTAGTTACCTACGGTAAAACCTGTAAAATTACGTGAAATACAGTACATAATACAGTAACTTAATAAATTGCTCAACACTGTCACTTGAGTATCGCAGTATCATAAAGTTCCTCAAAAAGGAAGACAATAGACCAAAAATTATCCATGAAGGCGTGATTACTGTTTATGAAGATAATGAAGGACCGTCACATTTTGAAGTGAAATTTTGGGCTAAACGGTTTAAATGGGATAGAAAATCGACATGGGATCACTCAAAATTAGGACGACCTGTTACAGCAAAGTAGGCTGAAACTATCGAGAGAGTTGAAAATTTAGTGTGGTCCTATCGGTGAATTAAAATATCTGTCATATCTATGACTTTTAAAACATCCAAAACTACAATATTAATCTGGGTATGAAAAAGGGGTCTCCGCGCGGGATTCCTAGACTGCTTACACCAGAGTGGATGTTTGCGTGAAAAGAAATTTGTCAAAGCGATTTAATTGCTCCACAGGGCGATCCAAACTTTTTTTGCGAATCGTTACTGGTGATCAGAATTTTGTCTATCACTGAGATACTTCCACAAAGCAAGACTCCATGCAGTATATTTACAGGGATTATCCGCGACAACAAAATACCAGTAGGCAATCTTCTAGTGGAAAATTGATGGCAATTGTACTTTGGGCAGAAAACAATATAATCAATGCTGACGTCTATGGATAGACGATTTGAAATTGGAAGGCAGCCATACAAGAAAAGCGGCAGCATTCTTGGAGAACGAAAAAGTTGCTTTTGCATAACTGCAGTTCAACGCATTATTAAAGAATGTGAATTCACCGATCTTCAACGCCCAGCACATAATTCAAATTTAGCACCGCGACCCCTTTTTGTTTTTAAAAAAGCATCTTAGAGAAAATACTTTCCTCGGACAACAAAGTCAAGTGTTCTCTACATAATTATTTTGAGGTTCTTTCATAAATTTTTTTTTGAAGGAGTGCATCAGCTTTGACAAGCGTTGAACTAACTGTGTAAATGTTGAATGCAGTTATGATGAAAAACAAATTTTTCAAAGCTATGAGTCTTTTACATCATTGATAGATAGATTATATATGAATCTTTCCTCGTATTTATACATCAAAAGATTACTTAGTATTTCATTAAAATCTAAATTGATTAATGAATATTTATTTGATATGGGAACAATGGTAATGTTCAGTAATTTATGTTTCGGTTGAAGCTTGCGATTGTTGTTTAAAGGATTTTGTACCGCTACGGAATTGATTACCTCTTATATTGTGATGGATTACAAAATTTAAGTCAGTTCTATCTGGGCTTCTATGGAATGTAAAGATATAAATTTAGCGCCTTAGAGTAACTAAAATATCGATCAGTGGGTGCATGTTAACGGATTTAGATGTACAATTTAAATAAATTATCGGAAAATACCACATAATTTTCCATTAAAATCAATATCTCTGAAGCACACGCATTAACTACTACTCAACATTAAAATTACACGCCTAAGCGTCAGTTTTACAATTTCCAGTTAAATTTATCTTACAGAAATATTTGATGGTGACTACGGTAATTACTTAACAAATAAATTTAATCGGAAATTGTAAAACCGTCCCTAAACCAGCTGACATATATTCTCTAATTCATATTTAAATTACTCCAATAACTCTACATATTTACACGAGGCCATGCTGTAATAATCGGGATTCTCTCATTCCAGTGGGCGTATCTCTTTATAAACCCAATCATTTAAAAAAGTAAATCTTAATAGGATAATGTGCAAACAAACATATCAAACGTTTTAGTCAGTTCTGTGCAAGCACCGAGTTAGTTTCACTGTGTTAGTAATTTTTAGTTAACGGATTGGAACTTGATAGGTTAGAGCTAGGATTTATTACGTTTATAAAAAAAGTTTTAAAACAAGAGGAATGCCCACTGAGTTTACAGGCGGTATTTGGAGACTCTTCTTGGCCTTGAGGGGCCACAATATTCAATTAGCATGCTGAATTCAAAATAGAACGGCAGCCATTAAAAATAACAAAAATAACCATCACACCAGCAGAACGCAAACTGCAGTTACCGCAGAACAAATTACCTCTGCAAAAAATTTACTGAAAGAAAATCGACTAATGGCATATTGTGAAATAGAGACAATCTTAGGCATTGGGTTTAAAACAAAAGGAATGCTCAGTAAGTTTACAGGCGGTATTTGGAGACTCTTGACCTTGAGAGACCACAATATTCAATTAGCATGCTGAATTCAAAATAGAACGGCTGCCAATAAAAATAACAAAAATAACCATCACACCAGCAGATTGCAAACTGTAGTTACCGCATAACAAATTACCTCTGCAAAGAATTTAGTGGAAGAAAACCGACTAGTGGCATATTGTGAAATAAAGACAATCTTGGGCATTGGATAAGCATCAACATAAACAATATTATATGACTGCCTTGCTTTTGTCAAGCGCTGCTAACGTTGAGTACCGCATTTGCTTACGCAAGCTTAAAAAGAGGCGAGGGTGGGTTGGTGCAAATTTGTGATTGAGAACGGGCGGGCTAAAGCTGCTTTTGACATTATCACATGAATCGTGGATATACCACTGCGATCCCGAAACTAAACAGCAGTCAACTATGCGGTGTTTTGAAATTGACGAACCATGAGATAATACAAATTCCAAAAGAAGAGTAGTCTGAGATTTCTTATAAGTGGTTTATCCGCATGAAAAAACGCATGGAACCTAAGGGGGGGTTACTCCGAGAAATTAAAATTAAATTTATGTTTAACAAGCTACTAGTTTTCGACTATCCTGATGATTATAGCATGATTCCCTTATTTTGTAGATAGACAGCCAATAGGTTTCAATATCAACAATTAGTATAAACTAACTTGATTGAATTAGTTTCATTTGATGTTTAATTTTTAGGAGGCCACTGTCAAAGAGTACTACTGTATGAATGTAGCTATTGAAGCTTCCCAACTTTCCAAGGAGAATGAAAAGCTCCTACTATTTGAGGTTCCCCGTCAACCCATATGAAGGTATTGATAACTTCGAAGGTCCACCTTTTTGGAAGAGGTGACCTCCACACATACTCCTCGCTGAATAGGGAATGCTGGACAGTTTCGCTATCTCGCTACTTTTATGAGGTAAGATCGGCGCGGTATCGTTGAAAGAGATACATGGACGCATTCATATGCAGAAAAGGGCGCGATGGTAATCAAGTCGATTAAAAGAGCGGCGTCATTGCAAAAACAATAGGACGTCTATTGGTCTATCAAAGAACTCATCATTTCTCTAGTTATACAAAATTCTTTGAATTAAGCTTCTACTTTACCAGAAGGTCTTTATATGGGTGTCAACAAGGTTCATAGGAAGCTACATAACAACTGTAAACGTAGTGGGAAATTGTTAGTAAATAGAAATAAAAATTATATCACGTTCTATGCGTGGACTTTGCTTCTCCTGAAGTATTTTTCTGTGCCACAAATGTACTATTTGCAGATAACCATGCGAATAACAAGATATCTCCAGTTTCTTTTGTTATGTCCGATGTTTTATTTTTGACAAGAAAACTACGCAAGGTGTTGTCCCCGCCATTTTCCAAAAAATTTTGGATATAGATTCTTTAGGTGAAAATAAGGCGCACATGCTTTATATCTGCTGTAAGATCCATTTAAGGGGTGAAATTATCTACAAAGTTTCGCGCTTTCTTGCTTTTCGTCAAATACCTCAAAAATTAAAGTTCGTAGAGAAATACTGTAAATTGAATACATATTATGTTGCGCACTTTTACCCTAGCTACACAATTTTTATGAAATCCTGGTCAAACAACCCTTCCAACCCCAATTTAGGGGCTATCTCGTAACCGTTTATCAGAGTCTACCAAAAAATGTTTGTAAAAATTCTACATATCAAACTAAGGGTTTCAGGTGTTTTGCTTATTATTTATATAAGGGGTGAAAATAGACTTCGAGATTTCAAATTTCAGGCATTATGTTTCATTTCTTATTACTATTACAAAAACAATACATCAGAAAGTTTCATATTGTTTGTATTGCGGTTAACATGGCAACTTTACATTATGCTTTAATAGATTAAAAACCTACTCCAATACTGTAACACATCCTCCCCCCAGTAGCAAAGCAAAATGTACGACATGGATTTCTTTGAAACTAGAAAAATCTGGTAGTAGAAATTAAGAAATATGTTTATGTATTTTGGATCGAACTTATAAAATTTATTTCTAAATTTAATTACATTTATGTTGACTGACCGAAAAAAGGCATTTTTAAACAAAAATCGTTGTGATCTATATCTGGATCGAGATATAATTAGTTTGCACCAAGTCAGTGCATTTATTTAATTTAAAAACATTTTATCGGAATTTATAATATGGAAAAAATTTGTTTGTATAAAGGGCAAAGCTATTCGCATGAAGATTATTATTTTTTTGCACCATCTGTGTATATTTAATTTATTTTTGAATCTACCTCTATATGTACGTATTTTTAATTTGCATTTCTAATTTTGTACATTTTTCATGAACGCTTCCAAAGAGCATAGTATTTTAGTTCTTACTAAACGTCGCTCAGTTCGCGACCCCCCACTTTTGTTGCATTCAAACTGCACCCGTTTTCATTCTCCCAATTTGATTACTTCTCGTACACTTGTTTGAACAACACACCTCGTGTTGTTTCTCGCATTAATGGCTAACAATGGCATTACAAATCAGTCCCAATTATGTTAATTACAACATAAAATAAATCTCTTTTGCATCGTGTTCAATAATATAATTATTGTACAACTTTCAACATCCAGATATAAAACAACAAATCTCTCGTTTACAATCTACTCTTGCAGTGGTTGTAAAAATATCCTCAATCGTTCCTAGTTATCCAATACCCTAACTTCCTTTGTGTTTCTTACAACAAATTGCAGCTGAAAGAAGTCACAGACTAAGATAAGCAAAATTACGTTTTTTATTTCATTGTAACATTGTTTTGTATCAAATTTTCATTAATTGCAACCAAACCTCAAATTACTCCGTAACAAACTTCGACAAGCTTCTAATTTGTCGTGGTCCTTTAAAACCTATAAATATTTACATAAAATTTATTTTAAATTGTATATTTTTATACAGGGTGTCTTTAAAATATTTGGTCATAGCTTAACCATAAATTTTTGGGATCAAAATAAGGCGATTTAATCGAACTTACCAATATCAAAAGCCGCTACTGCGCGTCAAAGTTCTTTGAAACAAATATTGTTTCGCTTATAAAAATAGAATACGCCTACCGATTTTCGTGATTTTTGATATGGTATACCTGGTGAGTATAGGACATAATTTGACATAATTTTGGGCTTCATTGCTAAACTAGAAGTGTACGAAAAAGGATATGTCCCGTCTTAAATCCGACAATAATTTTTAATGAGAAGACTGAGAACTTCCATGTTTTTTTTTCCGCAAAGGTTCGTACTTTTGTAAAACTTTTTGTATCTCGACAATTTTTGATATCTGGTACGTTTTATCCACAAAAAAATAAAGTCTGCATGCAAACTCGCGGCTTTTTTGACAACATACTTCTAATGTACTTAGCCTTGATGACAAACAATTGAATATGAGCTTGTCAAAAGTACAAAACAATTAAGTTTACTTAACGACAATTGACAATTATCACTTATTTTCATTTCAAGTCGTGGAAATTGCGGTATTTTGTTGTGTATTTACAATATTTGTTGATGACAATGGCTTCTAGATAGACTTACGCTGAATAAACTGACATGTTGCTGGTGCTTGGTTTTTGTGAAGGAAATTTGCGACAAAGCGTTAGGGTATACGTTACGTGCCCAATTATCAAATATTCGCAAATATTGAGAGACGTCTTCGGGAAACTGGGAGTTTAAAACCTCTGAATGCTGATCAAGGACGTCCTGGTTTTGTTCGCAACCCTGATCTAGAGGAAGACATTTTGGGGCGATTAGAAGAAGATCCAGGCGCAAGTACGCGTGGTTTGTCGCGTCAAGTAGGAGTTTCCAAAGATGTGGGCCATAGAGTTATTAAAAAACAACTCCTGCGTCCTTACTAAATTGAAAGTGTACAAGAACCTTTACCGATTGATCCCGATGCACGTCTTACATTTAGTCAAATTATCCGTGGAAGAAGTGCGCAAGATATCAATTTTCATAACAAAATTCTCTTTAACAACGAAGCGTGCTTTGCAAGGAAATGTATAATAAATGTACACAATGAACACGTTTATGCGGATGAAAATCCGCACGCTATCAGGCAACGTCGCTTTCAACATGAATTCCGAGTTAATGTATGGGCAGGAATAATCGTAAATTACATCACAGCCGCAGTTCTTAAATGTATTGGCATATTTGAATTTTTTACAAAATACTCTACAAGACCTAATGAACGACTAATATGTGGTTTTTACAAGATGTAGCACCCCCTCATTTTGCACTGAATGTTCGATCTTATCTTCATGAACTACTTCCCAATAAATGAATTGGCAGAGGAGCTGATGCACCTGTACAATGGCCGCCTCGTTCACCGGACCTGAGTATTTTTGACACATTTTTGTGAGGCGCACTGAAAAGCAGTGCGCCCTAAATTTATTCCAGGCCTGTAACTACTGGAAATGAGCAATGGGCTAGAATACAAGATGCTTTGCAAGCTACAAGGAACAATGTAGAAGTGTTGCAAAGAGTTCAGTTTAGTTTTTTGCATACGGTCGATTTCTGTGTCCAAGAAAATGGGGCTCACTTCGAACATTTGTTATAAATCAGTAGTATTTTTAATTATTCCTAATTATCTGTTTGTGTTTCTCTAATTGTTTCTCATCAAGGCTAAGTATATTAAAAGTGTGTTGTCAAAAAAGCCGCGAGTATGTATGCAGGTTTTATATTTTTGTGGGTAAACTGTACCAGATATCGAAAATTGCTAACATAAAAATTTTTTTACTAAAGTGTGTACCTTTGCAAAAAAAATATGGAACCTATCAGCCTCCGCATTGAAAATTACTGTCAGATTTAAGATGGGACATATCCTTTTTCGTACCCTTTCGGTTTATCAATTAAGCCGAAAATTATGTCAAGTCATGTGTTATCGCCACTAGGAATAGGATACCAAAAATTGAGAAAATCAGTAAGCGCATTCTATTTTTACAAGCGAAACAATATTTTTTTGAAAGAACTTTGACGCTCAGTAGCGGCTTAACGAGGCGACTTTGGATATAGCTAAGTTCAGTTGAATGGACTTATTTTGATCCCAGAATTTTGAGGTTAAGCTATGAGCAAGCATTTTAGAGACACCTTGTATGTGTATGTGTTATTTTGTAAACTCCCCCAAATTTGCTACAAGATTAAATACTTTTACTTTAACCAACCTCTACCACGCTCCTTATGGATAACAGCCTCATTTAAAATATCGAAGAGTAATTTGTATAAACCCCCGCAGGAGTTTAGTTTTAATGCAATTTAGATAATATAAGACATTAACAGGCTTTAACGCATATTATTAGTTACAAAACAAGAGAATTGATAACATGTTTCTACATCCAATAAACAAAGGTCAAGTTACATAACTTATGCTTAGCTATTTGTGATAAATTAATCTTTGTTTTATACCATAAAGCTATAAATATCTTAAAGAGAGAACGACACCTTGAAATTTTAGTAGTAACAACTCTGATTATCATACAACATAAATATCGCAGTAATGGCAGTTATGATGAAAATTCTGTAAACATAACGCTTTCTTATGCCAGGCACAAGCGATTATTGCAGTTTGGCCAAATGTGGTAGTGGTAGTTTTTCTCTTATATCGCGGATATTGAAATAGGTTGACAAAATGTAGCGATAACTATTGATCATGTCTTAAAGACTCTAACTTTAAAATATCTTTATGCTTATGTAAATTAATACCTGCAACTAATAGTTAAACACTGAGTCAAAGAAATGTCGTAGAAGCTTTTTCCAAATTCTAAACCCAAATAGATCTAGAGGTTGTATTTAGCCTGTTGCACTTGGAGGTATTGTGTTTATGCGGATGTGTTTTTTGCGGAAATAGCATACATTTGGATAGAGGGACAATGTCCGGCCCAAGAATTTAATATCAAACTGACGTGTCATTAAGATTAGGTGGATAAATCTGTTACAACCATATCTTAAAATAATCAGGTTTTCTTTATATTTTAACCATAATAACGCATGTTTTTAGTATTTTATTAGCAATCGCTCTTTCCTAGCCGCTGGAAACCAGTCTTGTTGTTTTACACAATTAAACAATCATAATGCAAAGCTGTGTATTATTTACAGTACCCTCATACTAAATTCTTTAGTTCTTTGTTTTAACGCAATGAATAATGGTGATAGCAACTGGTAAGTTGCTTTCAGAATGTATTCTAAAATTGATTCCACCTGGTTCAGTGGATGTTGAGTAATGCTTGTACATCGATAACAAATTGTTTGCCAAGTTCTGCCACATCGTATACCTTCTATTATGGTTTTTTGTTAGCAACTGTTGCTATTCTTCGTGATATTATGCCGTGTACATATTTAAACTTTGCAACCCTTGTAGGACTTGCTCTATATCTTTACGGTTGCAGATTTTCCTTTATTACTTTCTTGTAATGCCCGTCTCTTAATCGTTAATTATGTTATGTCATTTTTTTTTCAAGAATATCTACATATAAATAGGTTTAACCTGTATATATCATTTTTTTTGTACCCTTTCTCTGTGCCCCTTTTTGATTGACCTGGTGAGCCCCGCGGTCTAATTGTCTTATTGAAATTACATATGACAATTTCAAATTTCCATTTGCACCACTTCTCCAAAGTATGACTGCATTTCTTTTATACCAAAAATCCAAATCATCGCGTAGTTCCGCTGCATATGTTGGATATTCCTCATTTTCCTTGTATACCCATTCCGGTTTGCCCACAGAACAAAGAAAGGTATAGAAGAAGGCTAATGCACTTTCTAAATGCTAACCAGCAAAGACGAAATGAAAGTGGTAGGGATAGCACATTTTGGTGGGAGCAGGATTTTGCAGTCCCTCGGTCGAATTTGTTAAGCATTGCCCTACACCAATTAACACGCGCCTGTTTTTGTGCTTCGGTCAAATTATGCGGGATCCATCGAGAACAGATTTTTCTCATGGCTAAATGTTGATGCAAAATCGAATGTATTGCAGTCTGCGAGATGCCAAGAGATGCCTCTATCTCATGGTATGTCATATGCCGATCTTCTTGAATCATATTGCGCACAGTATCGATGTTTTTTTGAATAACAACCGATTTTGGTCGACCTTCACGAGATTCATCACTGACGGACGCACGACCACGACGAAATTCTGCAAA
>JAHWXV010108641.1:0-10812 GCA_024586415.1 Phrixothrix hirtus
TGGATCTTATAAATGAGAATTTGAAAAGAAGAGCTGTTAGTAAACATTTACCGCGAAATATTCGTCAGGCAGCAATTAAATTTGCAGGAATTGCTGAAGACGCATCTGAAGGTAAAAGGAGTTGGTGCAAATTTTGCACAAGGTGCAAAACATGCTTTTTCTACAAATTTTGCAAAGCCTGGCTATGTCAGGAACACCATGTCATTGTGCCGTGACTGCGAAGAACAATTTAATTGATAAAGTTTATCATCTGTTATTTTGTGCAATTTTTTTTCAAATTTTGATTTATGTTCAGTATTATATGATATTTTAAGTAAAGAAAAATAAATATGTGGTATTTTGATTTTGCATTATTTGTAAGTTATACATCTTTCAATAAGACACCGATTAAATTTAGTACACTCGGTTTATATAAAAAATTGTAATTAATTGTAATATTTTTCAAAATTTAATAACAAGTGTTAATAATGAAATACTAGGCACTTGATATAAGCAAAAAATAAAAAATATATTAAGTAACATGTACATAAAAACATCAGGTTCATTTAGAACTTTTCAGACCTCACCTGTGGAATGGTGTAACACAGAATCCACCCGTAGACTGGAGGGTTAAACAAAAATCACAGGAATTTAAATTCAATATTAGATTTAAAACTAAATAATTAAATTAATAAACAAGCAATATTGACACTAATCAGTGTTTGATAAAACTCTAAAAATACTGATAATTTAACATACAAGTTTTGGAAACTAATGCAACACCATAAATTAAATTAATATCCCTGATTTATGTACGTTATATATGTTTATTCACTTAAAAAGACACTTTCAGCTGCTTTGTTATTACAGGGAACCCCAAACAATTCATTGGCATTATTTTAATGGCAGTTTTCTTGGAAATGACAAAGAATTTCTTTTCTCTTGATTTAGAACTACCCCCGGGTATATGGTCGAAGTTTGTCTGTCAATTTTAGAATCAGCCTGCGTGTATGTTTTAAGTTCCCAGTAATTAGCTTATTGATTTTATCTATTTTGAACAACAATACTGAACTACGGAAGATGTTTACAGTTGATACTAAGAACAACTTAAGTCTAATAAAAACTAAATAACAATTACAATTCAAATCCCTGAATAAATTAATGCTCACTTACCAATTAGATAATAGCCAAAAATGATAAATTTGGAGGTAACAGTGGCCGATCTTACCTTGAACACTATATCATTCAGTCAAACTTCATATCAAAAAATTCTACTTACAAGTATTGGCTCTTTACACGTTTGGAAATAACCCTCGCCTAATGACAGCATCAATATCAATATCTGTCGCACATAAATTACTTCCTTATCTACATGTGGATTACTTGCAACTAACACTTTTATTTAATCTAAACTACCACTGTACATGTACGAAAAATTCCTATATAAAAATTAAGTTAGCCCCGCACAATATATGTAACAATCGTGGCACTTATGGTGTAATATGCAAAAGTTTACATTGTAAAAAACCACATACATAATTGGTTGCAGAATGAGAGAATGTTCACTTCTGTGTACTATTGTAGATAAATGCTATAGTATTCAGTTGCAAATGTACATTCTGTCAAAAAAATATCAGGAATTGTCGATTTAAACTGCCCGCGTTAGTCGGAGATATGAAAACTTTTTGTCCTAGGTTGGTACAGCTGTCCTTTTGATGTCAAGTTAGAGTGGAATCTGTCAACCAGTGTGTTTACAACAGCTGGTTAAGTCAGTCGATGTCAGTAGTGGGTGTTGTTTTTTACAATGAGTGAAAATATTGAACAATGAATTTGTCTTAAATTTTGTGTTGTGAATGAAATTTTGTGTGCGGATGTATTGAAGATGTTGCAGAAGGCTTAGGGTGATTCAGCATTATCAAAAACCCTGTGCATATAAGTGGTACAAAGCCTTCAAGGAGGGTCAAGAAGTCGTCATTCTTGACGCCGCTCGACAAGTTTGACCGAAGATAACATCAAAAAAGTGAAGGAAATTGTACTTGAAAACCATAATTCCAACTTAAGAGAAGTAGCACATGAACTTAACATGTCCCATGAGTCTGTTTGTTCGATTTTGGTTGATAATTTCGGCATGAGATGCGTCGCCGTAAGACCTGAATTTTCTTCATAAACCCTATCATGAGCAGGTTTCTGTGGACATGCTGGATCGCTGTAATTCTGATTCCACGTTCATGGAACACATCATAACTGATGAGGCATGGGTCTACAAGTACAATATTCAAACAAGCCAATAAACATCGAAATAGAGAACAACAAACGAACCGAAACCGAAAACACCACGCCAAAGCCGCTCAAAGGTGAAGGTGATGCTCAATGTTTTCTTCGATATCAAAAGGGTCAAAAGGTTAAGTAAGAATATTATCTAGACGTTATGTGATGTTAGCGTGAGCATATCCACAAAAAACGGTGCCAGATTTGTGGGTGAATAATTCTTGGATTTTACATGACGATAATGTGCCGTCTTACCAAAATCTTACCAGATTTGGCACCGTGTGACTTCTTGCCACTTCGGGGTACTCGTTTTGAGTGGATTGAAGCCATAAAACAGAAATTGGCACGTGAACTGAAGGCCATCACGGAAAGCACCTATAAGAAATGTTTCGAAGATTGGAAAAAACGATGGCATACGTGCAAATGGAGCCTACTTTAAAGGCGACCCAATAAATTTTGATGGATATATGAAATATGTGTGTATTATTTAACAATTCCCGGTATTTTCTTGACAGAATGTATGTACACCAAAATCCTTTTGGTGCATATAGAGGAAGCTTAAAAACACATTTACGTAAAAGGAGAGACATCAATTTCCTTTGGTTAGAAATGGAACGAGTTATAAAATATAGGTGAACATTTTGCTCATTAAGCAACCATTGATGGGTCAACAAATTTTCAACTGCAATTAATTATATACTAAAGCATTTGAATGTATTACTTGATCCTACAGATAACAATGAATACAAATTTAATATTTTATATTACATATCACAATTGACAATGATAAACTTTAGCGTATTTAAATAAATATCTTTAATTTAAAATATTAATACAAAATATTTGTAGTAATTTATTAAACAAAAACAATAATATGCTTAAATTACGGCAAATTAATGTAATAAATTAGTAATAATACATTAACTGCGCAGATCTGAATTTTTGATTTTACATGAACTGTTACAATCTTTACAAAAAGTTTAATAATTTTTATTTCTAAAATTGGAGCCAAATTTTATTTCTAATTTATACTAATATTTTAGTTTAATTGAATACTTCATTTATGTTAAACAAATTATCAACAATTTAACAACAATCTAATATATCAAATCCATGCTTTTAAATTAAAAATTTTTGAAATTGATGACTAAAAAGAGTGGACTTGATATTTTGTGCGGCATTTTGCATCAACTCATTGTTTGTATAATACCAACTTTATATTTTAGTAACGTTATTTTGTTTATTTAGGTGTCATTTCACCAACAGTATGCACAATAGAGTATCATTAATCAGAAACATCAATAACCACAACCCTCAATATAATCATCTGTAATGTACACATAATCTTTATTTTAATTTCAGTTACTTTTGTAAAATGTAATTTTGTTAATGTAGACTTCGATTATTAAAATTTAAAAATTTGTGTTAGTAATATGCTATAAAATAAATCAAATCAATTTTTCCTAATTGAGGTTCAGTAATTGGACCAAATTGACAATAAGATCGTTCTCAGTCCCAGTGAATGATGCTCTACTGTAGTTATTGCACTCAAAATAGGCAATCGTTTAAATTTATCATCAAGTTGCCTATATTTAAAACAAAAACAATTTTTTGGTAAGTTCTTAACTTACATATATTGGAAAACCTATAGCAAAAGTCAATGAACTTCACACAATATTGTATGTGACTAAGGTGATATAGTTCTTCTCAAGACATAATCCTTTACTTACACATACGAACATAATTATATTAACATTTTAAATGCCGACTCTGTGAATTCTTACAAGTTTTATGCTTACAGGTGTAAACACCCGTTGTGAACTTGTGTAAGTAAAGGATTACATTGTCACATTTTTAATCTAGTTCCACCAAATATCTTGAGAAGAACTATAACTTACTCCTTGCTTCATTTAGTTTGGGTCTATCCCATTTCATGATACTGCACTTTTAGGTACCTAGGTTTTAGGACCCAAAAGGATTAACCATCCTTATAAAGAAGAATTTTTTGCATTTCAAGCAAACATGTGATAATATAATGTTAATTCTTATTTGTAAAACTAATATAAAAATAGACATGCTTTGATTTACTTAATTATATAAATTGCATTATTGAAATCATTACGATTTTCTAATTTCAATGATACAAACATTAATTAATTAATTTAAAATTTAAATATGTATTTATTAATAAAATAAACATCATTGTACATAAACATAATGAACGGCATTGCAAAAATATTACCATGGTTCTTTATAGAATTATTTCTACTTCGCCAATATTCTATCAAATGGGATTCTATATTGTTTACAAACATACATTCAATCCTTTTTCGCAATTGTCTCGTAATTAAAGACCACCTACTTTCTATATTCCACATATGGATATTACAATTTTCTGGGTGGATAAAATTTATACAACGATGTTTGTTTTATTAATAAATACTAATTTAAATTTAAATGAAATGTTTCCAATCATTGGAATCAGAAAATCGTAAGTATTTCGAAAATGCTATTCTTTTTTATATAATTAATTAAATTACAGCAATTCAATGTGACTACCACTTGTTCTTGTCTGTTGGCACTACAATAACAATGTTAAAACAATGGTTATCTTCCCAAGTGAGTGATTTCTATAAAAATAAAATGGAGAAGCTGATTATACAATACAATAAGTACCTTAGTATAGGTGAAAATTATGTACTAGTGTAAAAGGGCACTGTTGATACCGATCAAGTTTGGCTATTTTTAGTATAACTGATGTTACCAATTACCATTACTACTACAAGGATGTCACAATAAATTTAACTTGAGAATCCCAGTCATTTTTTGGTTCCTTAATAAATGGTAGTTATTAAAATGAAATTTGATTAACACATTCACCCCCAGAGTTGCTAGATTCAAAATCCCGTTCAAATTTGATGTACCTTTACATAATTACATTGGGTGCTGAAAGGTGTTGCAATTTTCAATAAAATTAGATTGTCACCTTTAGCTCTGAAGAAAGGTCAACATCAATAAATAAAAAAGTTAAACAAACTTCTTACCAATTAAAAAGTGAAATCAGAATTTAAAAGACAGAACTAAGACAAAAGGGAGCAAATGACAAAAATTATATTAATTTCAATGTAATCCCTTTTATTTAAATAGAATAGGAACCCATCTTGTCAAGATTAATATGAACCCGATATCAGGGCACCTAGAAGTACCAAGGAGGGCATTTTGGAAATCCCTCTTCATTAGGCTGCTGGAGATCATTCTGGTTCTATATGTTCTGTTGATGTTTTGGAAAGGACTTCAATTAACATGAATTATGCACTTACATAAATTTGAAAAGAAAATCATACACCAATCAACAAAACTAAACTTCAGTAGTGCTTTCCAAACAATTATAGTAAATTGATGATATAAAACTAATCTTACGTAAATTGTTTTGTGCCTATCAATTGCAAACTACTATAAACTTATATGAATTCTAATGGTCAACTTTTTATAAACAAGTATTAATGTGTTTTAAAAATTATTTAGTTAACTCGTTAAGTGCTAGGGTGTTATATGGACCGCTAGCTAGCTTTCCAGGGGGCCAAAGTAATCCATACGACCGTTAGGTACAAATATCATATTTTCGTTTCTATAGATTACAGATTTGTCAATATCATTAAAGTTCAGGCATAGATGAGATAGTAAATACATTGTTCCATAACTAAGAGTTTTGTCATATTTATTAAAAGATTATTTCTGTGCTACTTTAATAAAATGTCACACTTCAAGTTCAATGATAATGAATTATTTGTATGATAATTAAACAAGACAAACCTTTAAAAATAATATGTGAAGTTTAACGTTCAAAACGCTAATTTTATTTACTTATGCACTGCTTCAAAGCAATGCTAGCAAAAATGTAGTTTATTTGTGCACTCCTTCAATAATTGTCATTTTGTTTGATACTTGCCATTTTACTAACCGCACATGACTATGAAATAATATGGGTACACTTTGATCTATATGTGAACCGCTAGCACGGCCCGCCTGTGCTTACGGTACCATGTTGTCCATCAGGGCCAAGCTAGCATATTTTTGATTTTAAAAGCAAAAAATACTTGCAAATCAATTTTTATTCCGTCTATCCAACTTTTTATATTGAAAAGTGCTCAAATACAATGAAAACCAATTTTAGTCCAACGGGGCATATTTGACATTTCATTCTAGCCGTTAACATGTTAAGGAAGTTTTGTCTGAAGTTATTGCAATTGCATCATATTTACTCAGCTTTATCAAAATACATCCTATGATTTCATTATATTCAATTAGTTTTAAACAAAAAAAAAATATAATGCAAGAGGATAATCAGGTAAAAACAGAAAGAACCAGGAAACTGTTTCAAGTTATAATAAATAAATGCAGTGCTTTACCACTGCAGTTAAAATAAGATAAAAAAATTGTTGCATTTTTGTAAAATTTATTGCAGAAGACTGAATTTATCTCATTTTTTCATTAATAAATTGGTAAATAAATAAGTTAAAAGAGTTTTTCGAGTTTACATTTAAAATAAAGTTGTTTTTTGAAAATAAGTAAGAAGGGAGATTTATGAACATACTACAACAGCAATAAGAATGATTTAGCTGCAGTGTTGACTGTAAACACAATCCATTATTGTACAAGACTAGAAATACCAATAAATTTTTATAAATTTATCCGTAATTCAAAAAAAAAATAGGAAGTTTCAGCTAGGTTAAATAATTTTAACAAACAATAATAGAGTACTGGGATTATTTGTTTTCTCACAGAATTAAGCATAAGTAAGAATCAACAAAATAAAATTACGTTGCTAGGTGAGATTTCATATAAACACAATTACAAATATCTTAACATTCAATATTAACAAAAATATAGCATTCTTAAAAAGCAAAGATGTGAAAAAATTTTAAGCACTTGAGTAAATCTTAGCATCGGTCACTGAGATCTATACAACAATAAACATGTTAATCCATGTCATGGCAGTTAAGACATTATTGATTCGGTAATCATGAGTATTCCCATAAAAAGGTGCA
This sequence comes from Phrixothrix hirtus, assembly GCA_024586415.1. Taxonomy (NCBI): domain Eukaryota; kingdom Metazoa; phylum Arthropoda; class Insecta; order Coleoptera; family Phengodidae; genus Phrixothrix; species Phrixothrix hirtus. Next base: position 7,296 of record JAHWXV010108641.1, read on the forward strand.
ATAAAAGATATTTAACCTTCCATCCGGCACAATTGGTTTAACAGATACAGTAACCACAAATTTATGATACATCCTGGTTGCTGGTGACAAAAATCCCCACTTTTCAGTAGCTTCGTCATTTTGTATTTAATACTGATGTTTGTTACCAAATGCCTCCGAGTTAGTAGTTGACATTTTGTTATATTGTGATTTTTACAAGTATTGCTTTTTTATTATTTTCATAGATGTTATTAATCTAAAAGCCTATATAAAATTTATATACTGGGTTGCCAAACAAGTTCACTCAGTTTTTGCTTCGGTGTATATTAATTCCAATTATTTTCTTGTTTGTTGGCACCAACACGCAACTCAAATGTGCATGTGAAAAATGCTGCATAGCTTTGAACACGCAAGTAAATAATGTGCATTATGGACATATTTTGCTCTATTATTTCAAGAAAAGCAAACTGCATTTGTTCCATGTACAGTCAAAAACGAGAAGAGCATGCTCAATTAAAAATGAGATTCACTTGAATTATAACAACCATACAATAAATGCCTTATAACAAGTCGAGAAAAAGTTAAAAAAACGAGACCCAAAGTGTCAAGTTTTGCTAATTTCTGACACCTGTTATACTAAGGCACTTAATGATCGTGTGTGTCGTACACAATTTTTTGCGCTAACGACAACTTTCAAGCAATTACAACAATTTGATATTAAACCTTTATTCCATTTCATAACAGTACTAGTGCCATCATGAACCATAATGTGCTTGTTGTTGTGGCATTACTATGACAATTACAACAGTTCCAGAAATATATCACATCACAATCAACATAGCCAGTAAATATACAAAAACAGGTCAGAAGCGCAAAAAAGCATTTGAAGGCGCATCCTTCTCCTAAGAGCCGAATTAAGAGTAATTGTAATATAACAATGTATACTTATAAGAGTGGTAGGCAGAGCTATGAAGAATTTTCATGGCGATGATAGCAATGAGCATAAAGCAATTTAAATTTATGGTTGAATGTATTAGATTCAATGATCGTTAATATGAAATTGAAGAAAAATGATAGATTAGCTATTGTGTATGAAATCTTTATGAAGTTATTCCTTAGGTGAAAATGTTACCTTGGAGGAGAAACTCAAAGCTTTTTGTAAGCGATGCTCTTTTTCCAGTATATTCCATTGCATTAAAATATTTACCCTAGTATAAATAAATCTTTACTACTTATATATATAATCTGAAGGTTTCTATAGAAAAGCAACCCTATAAGTTTGTAAATGTCGTAAAAAGAATGATCTATCCCATGGTTTAGAATGAAGTGCAACGAATGATAATTGGTTTACCAATCTAGAGTGGAAAAATTAAATTTCATGTTGCTATAGTAAAAAAAAAGATTTCCTTATGAATTTGTATCATCTGTAGGTAGCGATGATGCTTTGTCAAATTTGAAATAAATGGGATTTTACAGTGTCAAATGCAGGATTTTTATCACAGGAGTTAATTATAGACGTAATAGTAGACATATATCTTTGAAATTAAAATAAATAAATCAATTAAATATGAAATACGTACATAAGATAAGTCAAATATAAAATAAAATAAATTGTTAAACTTAAAATAAAAGGTAAAGTTAATAAAGTGATGCTTATCTGTAACATAAACAGAGCTGACTAAGACAAAGCAATACAATTGCGGTTCGACAACGTGATGCATGCAGCAGGAAGATTAATGAGTGATCAAGTGTAAATAAAAAAAAATATTAAAAAAGTTTAGAGAAGATTATTATATAAAAATAAAAAAAACGGGAGACGTTTTGTGGACGTCATTCCCGAAAATTAATATAAAGAAGTCTTAAAAGGCAGACATTCCTATAAGGTGATAATTAAATAGAAAAATTATTTAGATGGAAGACATTTTTGTGAACGTCATTCCCAAAAATAAATATAAAAGCTCTTTAAAAAGTGGGCTTTATAGAATTAAAGTTGAATTAATTGTTTTAAAAGGGACAGTGCAAGCATACTTGCTAAAAGAAAATATTAAAAATTGGATACACTATCAAAGTTATTCGGATGAAGGGAAAGGAGAATCAATAGACCCAAAAAGACTACAGGAAGCTGTAACGATACGAATGGTATAAGAAACGGCATGAACCATTGCATAAGGAATGAAGAATGAAAGTTAGAGGACGGACAAAGTAATTATTGCTGTTAAATTCACTGTTAAAATTTCTAGGCATTTGTTGCGGACACAAAGGAGTAATTAAGATAGAGCGATTGCAATCGTAAGGACCAAATCCATCAACATTTGAATAAGCAAACTAGAAAGTTAAAGTGAGATATAGTAGAACAACAATGCTGTGTGAAAATGAGTACTGTAGACTAAGACATGCATATAATAATTAATTGCTAAATAAAGAAACTCTCTGTGTTAATTTCATTAAATATACCTGGACTTTTAAGACAACATGGCGACAAATAATGTGTGTGTAATGTCAAGAAAATGTAAAAAGTGCCATATTATGCCACAAAATGGTCTAAAATGTGGAACAGTGATGCATCCAGGATGCCTAAAATATTTTAGTGACATTATTAAAATCGATAATTAAAATATAAAGTGTTGCCTCGTTGAAGATAACCCTGAAGGAAAAACAGGTATGTTCAATTCGACAAATGTAAAAGACGACATGTATTATATGCAAATCATCGTAAAGCAAAAAGACAATATCATTCTGTATCAAAAAAAACTGATTGATTCATTGACTAATCAATTAAAACTCTATCAAAATAGTGTTCATAAGATCAACGAAAATCAAAAAACTTTTAACAATATAGATGATAAGAAAACCTTATCAACTAAAGATCCTTTACCTTCTAATTCATTTGAAAATAATAAATTTAACAAAAAAGTTAGTAACGTAGTAACTCAGGATCAAAAATCATCTCAACTCCAAATGCTATAAAAAACTCAACATGATAAAATTAATCAAATAATTAACATTAATAGTGATATAACAAAGAAAAATGATAATGAAAATCATAAAATTATAATTCCCAAAGTTACCAACTCATTTAACAAACGCTATAATCGAACAACAACCTTTGGTACAAAGAATGACAAATGCGAATTAACAGCTGTTGAATCAAGACATTCAGTTTTTATTTCACGCCTGGCACCAAATACTTCTATTGAAAACATTAAAAATCACTTATCAGTACAAAATATTAAAGCCTAGACATCACTAAACTAAAAATTCAATCCGAAGACATAGCAGACTTTAAAATTATTATACCCAAATCTGAACAACATATTTATAACACTGATATTTGGCCGAAGTACACCATCATACGGCCCTTTCGTGTCTTAAGAGGCGAATCGACAAAAAATAATAGTTAATGGACCATCCACAGATATTCAACCAAATATATACAGCGTGTTATTTAATAAGTGTCCGATGTTTCACAGCGTGTTTTTTGAAGTATTTTTAAGGTAAAAAGTTCCTATACATGTGTGGTCTAAAAGACTTCGTTTTC
>JAHWXV010108672.1:0-10443 GCA_024586415.1 Phrixothrix hirtus
CAGGAATTTTTAACAAAAAGTATTGCCAACTAGTGTTAGTTGGGTGGCCTAACACTGTGATCACGTGGTTTACGGGATTATTTGAAAGCACTGTATAAAATATTGCATGAACATTTAGCCGTGAAGAAGATTTATTCTCTTTAGATCCCACATAATTTGAAAACATCTGAAAAAGATCCTCTTGTCGATTGGTGCAAGCAAATGCTTACGAACTACAATGGCGGTGCTTCAAAAAATGTATATAATATTGTAACAGGTGACGAATCATAAACAGCAGTAGACTGTATCAGTGTTTCAAGATGAACCAGATCCAATAAAAGTTGTTTGCGCTCGAAGCATTTCGAACAAAGTCGCCTGTTTCTTCGGAAAAACTGGTCATATTGCAACAATGTCTACAGGAACGTAAAACAGTCACTTCTGAATGCTACACCACCATTTGTTTGTCGGAAGTCTGCAGGGTAATAAGGAAAACAAACAAGTGCTGTAGGATCATTCTGCATCACGACAATACGAGCTGTCACACATCTCGTCTAACAACCGATTATTTCAACACTCAAAAATCAAATTAATGGGTCATTTGCTATACAGTCCTAATTTGACACCCAATGACTTCTTTCTGTTCCCGAACGTCAAGACAGCGGGTTTCGTCGGGAGAAGAAGCTGCCGATGCGTTCAAAAACCATATTTTAGAGATCTCTCAAACAGAATGACAAAAATGTTTTGACAATTGGTTCGAAAGGATGCAAAAGTATATAGATCATAAGGGAGAATATTTTTAAAAACAATAAATTAATTTCAATGATAAATTACTGTTCACAACATAAATAGTGCCCCTCGTACTAGTACTGGTTTTATTATTCGTTTTCCTATGAAGCATAAATTATTATGGAGATGACGAAGTCCTTATTCCATAATATTGTAATAATTATTTTAAATATTTCTCAATTCCAACTATTCATTAAATATTGATTTAGAAATTTGAGTGTATAAAAACTTGTACATATACATTATTTAACTTATAAAGTTATGTTTCTTTCCTATTTTAAAATATTCAAAAATTCATTTCTATCCAAATAGAAAACTATTAGAATTATGTTACCAACAACTTATTTATCTGGGTACAAAAACCGTCCCAGTTTATGTAAGGTTTCCATAGCAACATGCTGACAATTAATTCAACTACATTTACAAGTATGTATTCTTTAAGTTATCCTGCAAACCGCATTGTCATTGTTGCTTCCTTCAATTTGGAGATAAATAAACCAATTTCCATTCATAAAAGTTTCGTTAGTAATTTTTATAACTAAGGAATAGTCAAGTTTGTCTTATATTTTGCAATGATAAGAAGTGCTATTTGCATATAATTTTATTTCTTTGTAAGAAAATCTTTTTAATTTAATCCTTCGTTTATCACTTATACTAATCGAAATTAATTTGTCTAAACTTTGCAGTTGCTTTTGTAATAATTTATTCTTCAATGAAACTTTAATTTATGAATTTAAATTAGCTTCTATAGAATGTTAATGATTACAAATACTTTGAAATTAATTCATTATTTTTATTAGAAGTATAAAGTTTAGCGAAATTTTCGATATAAAAATTACCATTATGTTATAACTTCGTTTTTTCGACCGAGGGTGCATGATTGCATTTACATTTTAACATTCTTTTCTTGTTGCAATGATTTACAATCAGGGTGATTTTTACAGGTGTCAGAAATTAATTCACTTTAAGAATTAAAATGTGGTGTGAGACAACACACGACTTTCTCTTACGCACGTAGATATGCCAATAGTGTTCACAAATGATGAGATTATTATCTACGTTTATTTTGGAAACGATAATTGTAACGGTCACCCATCCAAGTTACTGGAGAAGCGAAAGGCTGCTTAACTCCAAAAAATTTTCTCTGATAACTTGCTTCAACGCATTTTTTCAGGAAAACTATAAAGTTCGCGTAAAGGGGCATTAAATACATAATAACCGTAGTACATTTAAAAATCTGGCGTGAGTCAACACACGACTTTCTCTTACGCATATAGATATATCAATAGTGTCCACAAATGATTAGACTATTGTCTACGTCTATTTTGCAAGCGATAATTATAACCGTCACCCATCCACGTTACTGGCAGGCGAAAGGCTGCTTAACTCCGGAAATTTTCTCTGATAACTTGCTTCAACGCATTTTTTCAGAAAAACGGTTAAGCTTAAGTAAAGGGACGTTAATACACGATAACCGTAGCACATTTAAAAATAAAAGTTATACCTGGTTTCGAGAAAATCGCAAAAAACTTAAAAATCGCAAAAATAAAGTGACGCTTCCGGTATTTAGATTTTATCTATATTCTTGACGTTTCATGTGCAGAAGATTAAAAGCTTAAATATACAATTTCATTCATATATCATATTTAGTTTTTGAGATATGATGTTCGCAATTAATATACTAAGTACTTCCGGTTACACGATTTTCAAAAATTTTTTAGAGATACAGCTTAATTCATATAAAGCAGAATGAAGTATCTAAGAAATTTACTAAGTTTTAAAAAGATCGTTAAAGTCGATTCCAAGAAAATTGCGAAAAACGAAAATTCTGAAAATATCTAAAAATGACGGAAATAAAGTGGAACTTCCAGTTATTAGATTTTAACCAAATTCTGGATTTAGCATACCAATATTGTTATGGCCACAAATATAAATTTTCATTCAGCTAGAACTTTTAGTTTCATAGTTATTTGATTTTGAGTTAACGGCGAATGTACTTCCGGTTACTCTATTTACGGAAAAGTTTTTGAACAACGGCCTAAACTATATGAAAGGACATTAAATGGGTAAGAAATGTATCAGTTTTAAAAAAATTGTTAGAGCCGATTTTGAAAAAATCGCGAGGAACGAAAATTCGGAAAATATCTAAAAATAACAGAAATAAGTTGTATTTCTAATTATTGGATTCTAATTCTTAATTTAGCTTACTAAGGTAGTTAGGATCTCATATAGAAGTTTTCATTTATTTAGGACTTTTAGTTTCACAGTTATTTTATTCCCAGTTAATGGTAAGACTGCTTCCGGTTACTCGTTTTATGGACATTTTGCTGAGAAACTGTCTTAATTATATGACAAGAGTAAAGGTGCACTTCCTGTTATTGGATTTTAGTGAAATTGTTGCAGTCGCATTCAAGGATGGATATAAAATCAAATATAAAATTTCGTTCATTTACGACGTTTCGTTTCCGAGATACTTTGTTCACACACGCACATACACATACACACACACACACACACAGACAGACAGACACACACACACACACACAGACCAACTTTTAAAAACATAATTTTCGGACTGAAGGGACCTGAAAACGTGTATTTCCAATACAATTTCGACATTGAAAATTTTGAACTAAAACAAAACGTTCGCTATACTATATTTCTTATAGGTAAGAGAAAAAATAAAAATAGGTAAATCTTTTGATAACCCTCCAAATTCATTGCTAAATTTTGTTTCATGGTATTTTGCGATTTCCAATTGCTACCGTACTTGATTTGATAGATTATAAAGGGTGTAGTAAAAAGAAATCCATTATTTTTCCAATAGATGGCTTTATTAATCTGTATCTTGCGTTGTATAAGTGCGATCCGGTTAGGCTAGATGGTGTTAGAAAGATAAAATTTCGTACTAAAAAACCTTCTGAGATAGTTATGTAATTGCTTGACTCAGTATTGTTTGAGCGTGCGTCAAAGATGGACACCAGCAAAGAGAAAATACGCGATATTTTACAGTTTTTCTTCGATATAGGCGGAAACGCAAGCCAGGCGGCTCAAAATGTGAATAGTGTTTATGGTCCTGATACTGTAACAGCCAATCACGCGTAATTTTGGTTTCATTGATTTCGTTCCGGTAATTTTGATGTCAAAGATGCATCACGCTCTGGAAAGCCAATTGTCGAAAATGTCGATAAAATAAGGGAAATCATCGAGTTCAACCGTCATGTAAGCTCTGTTTCGATTGCACAGGAGCTAAACATTACACAAGAAACCGTTTGGAACCACTTGAATAAGGCTGGATACAAAAAGAAGCTCGATGTATGGGTACCATACGAGTTAACGCAAACGAACCTCATGAACCGAATTTCCATCTGCGAATCGCTGCTGAATCGCAACAAACTTGACCCATTTCTAAAGCAAATGGTGACTGGTGGTAAAAAATTGGCCACTTACGACAACGTCAAGCGAAAACGGTCGTGGTTGAATCACGGTGAACCGGCGCAAACGGCGGTCAAGCCAGGATTGACGGTCAGGAAGGTTTTGCTGTGTGTTTGGTGGGATTGGCAGGGAATCATTAACTATGGGCTGCTCCCCTACGGCCAAACTCTTAATTCGGACGTGCACTGTCAACAAAAGCGGCCAAATTTGGTCAATAGGAGGGGAATTATGTTCCATCAGGACAGCTACAGGCCACACACATCGATAGTGACTTGATAGAAGCTCCAGGAGCTTGGTTGGGAGGTTCTTATGCATTCACCTTATAGTCCGCACCTGGAGTCAAGTGATTTCCATCTGTTTTTGTCTATGGCGAATGATTTTACTGATGAAAAATTCGCCTCAAGAGAAGCTTGTGAAAATCGACTGTCCCAGTTTTTTGCCAACAGGGACGAGGGTTTCTATGAGAGAAGCATAATTACCTTCAAAATGGCAACAAGTTATCGAACAAAACGGTGCATATTTGACCTAAATCAGATCATTCTAACTATGCTAAATAAAGCCTTTATTTCATGAAAAAATTATAGATTTCTTGTTACTACGTCTATATTAGATATTATGAATTATTAAACATGTATCAGATTGAATATTGAGTTTGAATATACGATTTGTTGGTTGTATTGTGTTTAGCTTCAGCATACCTCAATCAACGGGTAACTTACGAAATTTAAAATCTATATGCTATTCTCCCTTTTTTGGCTGAAAGAATGTTTTAAACATTGAGAGAGTTATACAGAAAAATCTTTCTTTATACTATTTTGACGACCAACGTGCCATTAGAACCCGCTACCCTTAGATTAAGTGCCGGTATTTCATCTGCAACTTAAGCTTCAGCTTAGTAAAGCATCACACTTAAAGCATCACTTAAAAGCAATTCTGTATTTCACTTTACTGTGCTAAGTGAAGTGAGGTTAGACTTACTTTCTGTTAGTTTTGAAATATTAAAGTGTAACTGAAAATTTAAAATATGCCAAATTGAGAGATAGAAAACGCAAAGTTAAGAGCATCATTTGTTCCGTAGTAACTTGATGCTTTTAGTATTATTTTTCAATAATTTAACTACACACTATAACAAATTTCTTACCGAATAGTTGCAGTAATAAGGACAATAGTATTAAATCTAATAATGAATTACTACTCTTTTGGATAACCTAAACCTGTTACTTATAAAATTCAATATCATTCCACACTGAAATGGTCCAATCGATTTGTGTATATTCTTTCGTTTGTTTCTTGACCAAGCTTTTCAATAAACTCTATTATAATTTCATCATCACTGCTATCAATTGCATCATCAAATATTGTTAGATCTACATTTGAAATGTTTTATCAGGTTTAGTTTGATTTAATTAACCTAAACATATTTTACTGCTTAAGCTTTTGCTTAGTGGCTTAAACCAACCATCACTTGTGATTTATTTAGGTCCGGTATTTCAGTTGTAGCTTAAGCTTCAGGTTATTTAAGCGACACTTAGTTGCTGTAGAAACAATTATTAATACAATGGTTTTATGGAAACGAGGCAAGGTTTAAGTAAACTAAGGTTTATGCTACAACTGAAATACTGACCTTTAAGCTACTTACTTTAGGAAGGCTTAACTATAAAGTGCATATTCAAATACACATAATATATTTGAAGCTTAGCTTTATACTAAGCTTTTACTTAAGTATAGATTGAAATACCCGCCCTAAGAATATCATGCTTTATGACTGAGTTAGCCGGCAGTATAACAAAAATAAGTTAGTGATGTTCCTTGCTAGCGTTGTGTACTTTTATAGTAATTCGATTTTTTCAGAGGAATTGTTTTTGGACTATTTGATTATCGTAAATTTGATGTCTCAGTAAGTTTGAATTTTTTAAGTGAATTACTCTAAATAGAACATTTCACATAATTTTGAGAAAGTATTTGTTTATTACGCAGCTACAGTATTACATACAAAATTATTTATTGTATTACAAAAGCGGATGACCTCACATAATTATTTATTGATAAAATTGATAGATCTTTTTTCGATTGTGATATCATGAGAAGGAAGCTTAAAAGTGTCACACTAAAGTTGGTATTTTAGCATCTATCATTACTTATAATAAGTTTAACTTGAAAGTTATATGAAGCATTTTAGCTAGAGAAACAAAAAGGTCAAAAAGAAACATTAAAGAAGTAAAAAACGTTATTTCATAAATGTATTACAAATAATTTAAATAGATTTGAAGAATACGATAAAATATTGAGAATATCAGCCTAATTAATTTATTTTATTAATTTACAAATTCCCATATTTCAACTAAATCAAATTCAAGAAAAATGAAAAAGCGGGCTTTTATTTAAAGAAGAAGCTTTTAACTTTATTACAATTATAAATCTGAAATTGCGTAACCGATAATTGCGTAGAAATTTATAAAAATAATTTTTTAAAAGGTTTCTTAAAATAGATAAGGGCAAATTTAAGGGAGAAAATACACCTGGATGAAAGAGGATTAAAGAATTTTTAAAGGTACTTCGGTTTTATCCTTCTGAGAAGAGGACGTTCTTTTATTATCAGAAGTGCCGATTCTGAAAGATTAAAAAACTAATGAAATTAATAATTCCTAGTTTCATGAAAGAAACATGCCCAGATATTACACTTGAAAATTTTTTATTTGGTATTTGAGCATTTACTGTTTAATTAGATGCATGAAAAAGTAATAACTATTTCTACGTTAAATCGAAAACAGTCACACAATGAAACATTAATCCCAATTTAAATGACATGGCAAGAAAATATTCTTTAAAATTGATGCTGTGTTACAGATTCTAATAGAATAAACACTAATATAGGTGTACACTCAACACTTTCAGGACGATAACTACCTTCAAAAATTAGAATTGCTCTTAACACTCTCTAATTTAATAAAAACAGTTTTGTGCATTTATCAAAAATTGTTTAATGCATAGGAGTTATTGAACAAATATTTTTGCTAACAATTGAATTATGACGTCTGAGTTTAGAATTTGATTGCTTTACGCCCCTTACACATACAGCCCCTGTTAAAGACATTTTTTCGTAAATAGAACAACTAATTAAATAATAGGTTAATATTATAGTTATTTATACAATTCAGAAGTCGCGAAGGTTAACTAAATTAAAGCAATGAAAATTTAATAATTTTTTTGGTTATTATTTTAGATAGAATCTTCTCTCAAGTTAGTTTTCCAAAACTACTTAAATTTTGTTTTGGGAAGGTTAATACTGACTTAATTTATTGAAATTCAAATTAATTGATTGTATAGATTTTTGTATTTAGAAGAACGTTAAAAAATCGAAAATTTTACTTTGAAATACCCTTAAAAGAATTTAAAAAATGTTGAATAAACAGTTTGAAAGGACTAAAAATAAAGCACAAGAAAATTGACGATGATAGTAGATTTAAAAGGAATACTTTCAGTTAGGTTTTGAGAATAACAATGAGATCCGTTTATTTTTAATTTTTAATTTATTATAATGTGCTTTGTGACGACAAGCATTTGTGCTCTTGAGATTTTGTTAAAATTAAATTTTCATGCTCAAATTTTCGATGTTAAAATTCTTTTAGCAGCGAGTAATTTCATTTTAAATTCGTCTCAATGAAATAGATATGACGGTGAGTATTTTTTTGAATAGTTTATTGGAAAATATTTACCTGTTTTTCACCTAAGTTTAGCACTATTTCATATCTCTTTTTGTTTAAGACATTTATTCAATATCGCTTGATTACGAGATGGTATCAAAATGTTTTCGGACTATTATACCTAGTGATATTCGATCAACATATTTTTCGAAGTAGCCCTCTTAAGCAGTTGTGCAAATTTTCCAGCGCTATTATCACATTTGGAAAGTCACTTGGAAGTCATTTTCTGTAAGGCCATTTAGTATCTTCTGTGATTCCGCGTTGAATGTTTGACAAAGTGTTATGGCCAAATTCAGCGAGTACGGTAGTTGGGGGGCGACAATATATCTGTTCTAGGCGAGAAATGTCATTGTGAATATCAAATTCGCAGCTGTGTTGCCGCTATGGAGTAACCAATCTCCGTTGCGCCACAGGTTTGGTTGTTTGCATCGAATGTTTTACCCTAGAGATCTCAAAATTTCGCAGTAAAATACGCATAATCTTTGAGGGCGAATTTACATTGCACAATACTGCGTATGGCGAAAGAGCCAATGGCGATGCTTTTAAATCTACTTTTGGTGAGTGCGGACTTTTCCGTTACAAAGACTGCCACCTGGTCTCTGAGTAGTAGTTGTGAATCTAACTCTTGCCAACAAACTTGAGCCAATCGGGTTTGCTAGCGAAGATTCTTACAGATACCGAGGTTATCTTCTTCCACTGATTCGTTACCGGAAACCCTTCTCTGGGTTGATCTAGAACTTGATGTTTGTAAGTTGCTTGATTTTTGAATTCATCGTAAAATCACTGACACTGTCGGGCATGCTGTCAGACAAACTGCCTAACATTCCAGTTAACGCAGATAGCACAATCATACTGGGTAAGATGGCTCATCAAGGTTAAGGCTTCATCTCGGCGCATACTCATTATCCATCTCCCACTCTATCTTCGGTATCATGTGAAGTACTGAAATTGTTTGATATAATATCGTATTATAGCAATGAATAATCAATTCAATTCTGATATTGGTGGAAACTTAAAACATTCCGGTGATTAAAATGTTTTTTGAGAAAGGTTGTGGTAAAAATAAAGTTTTAATCTTCATATCTGAACCTTAAAAACTTGTTCATTTTCTGAAAGTCTTGAATGAAAGATTAATCATTGTAAATAACATTCGATACTTTTGACACTTGTTAAATCCGCATACCTTTCAAAAGGAAAAATGATCGTAGAAACATATCGAATGCAACCGGGTTTATGCAACAAAGGCATACACATAGTTGTCAAATTCTTATTAAGTCTGATCAAAGCTGACAATGCGATAAAGCATGTTTAAGAAAATTGTAATCATTACCAAGTGATAGCTATAAAAAACTGAAAGCATTTGAAGTAAATCGAAATTGCATTGGACACACATTGGCAAGCGCAGCTGAGAGAAATTCGATTGAGTACACCCTGTACATTTTTATGTTAAATTGGTATAAAAGTTTGAGTATTAAAAAGTTAAAATTCGTTTCTGGGTGTGTTTAAATAAATTTAACTTAATAAATAATTCTTTTGGTTGTATTTGTATTTCAAAAATGACGGTTATTTCTAATTAATCGAAATAATTTAGAAGATTCGTTGTATATAATTTACTTGTCCAGTAAGTGTCGCTGTCTGGTGGCGAGGTTTCTAATGTAAAAGTCATTTTAAACCTTTAAAATTCAATAGAATACGATTCTTTATCTAGCGTTTCTTTGGTAATTTTTTGGGTGTAGAGCGCCTTGAAGAAACACTTGTGACTTCGCTTTGCTATCGTACGAACGTATGATGTGACAAGTTACTTGTTCTTCATCGCTATATTCAAAAAAGGCGCTGTTCGGTTTGACACAACGCTAAGAACTAATTAAGCTTTTTCTATTTGGTAATTAATTTGTTTTGGTCTACTCTTTTTAGCTTGACTCGTAGGGATTTGTTTCTGCGATCATAACTGCTAAAATGCTCCGAACTGCCTTCCAAGGGTAATTACGTACTGTGATGAAGATGCAATTGGTCGTTGCTCATTAATTCCTTGTGGACGTGCCTGATGTTGAAGTATGGATTACCTAAGATCGTACAAAAAATCTTAGTTTACTCATGTCTAATTAATTATTTGGACAATGCTATCAACTTGTTTTATAACGTCGAATCCCGTTGGTCAACATGTGTCAAACTCAAATTCGTTTGGTTCTACTAATTTAAAACTTTGATATAAATTTCATATAATGTAGCTAGAATTATTTGTTAGTTTTTAGACTAAATGTACTCATTACGTAAAATAATCGCGTCGGCCTTACTTTGCTTTTCAAAAATAATTTAGTTTTACACAAATGATAACTAATAGTTTCTCAATCAGTGCAAGATAAAAAGCCACGTTGATAATCTATCTAAAGAACTATTTTTATTGAATTCATTTTCTATATATAGGGTACGCTCGATATGCTATACAGTGTGTTATTTAATAAGTGTCCGATATTTCACAGCGTGTTTTTTGAAGTATTTTTAAGGTAAAAAGTTCCTATACATGTGTGGTCTAAAAGAC
>JAHWXV010108732.1:0-11199 GCA_024586415.1 Phrixothrix hirtus
CGTGCGTGCGTGCGTGTGTGCGTGTATGTGTGGGTGTGGGTGTGGGTGTGTGTGGGTGTGCGGGTGCGCGGCGAGTGCGCGTGCGTGCGTGTGTGTGCATGTGTATGTGTATGTGTGTGTACGTAGTTGTCAATATATCTCGAAAATAAAACGTCGTAGAAAAGTAAAATTTTATATATGTTTATTCCTGCCTTAGCACTTTCCTATAAGAATTTCATTAAAATAGAATGACCAGAAGTGCCACTTTATTCTTGTGAATTTTAGGTTTTTTGCGAGATTTTAGAAAATGGCTCCAACGATTTTTTTAAACTCGCCATGTTTCTTGCGCCTATAATACTATATTACATGAACTAATTGGTTTCTCTGTGAAAATTCGTTGAAATGAGTTATTGAGGAAAATCTCTGGAGTTAAGCAAGGTTTTGTCTGGCGAGTAACTTGGTAGGGTGACCGTACCAATTATCATCCTCAAAATAAAAATAAATTAATATTTTAATGATTTGTGTGCATTATTTACATACTTAATTCTTTTTATTTAAATATATAAATTATTTTTGCTTTACATGAGCTCAAAATTTAATTATAAAACTCTTAGTACACATATAAAGGAAATTATAAATGGATGAATTATTTATGCTTTTCAATTAATTTTAGTTTATAATTTAGGTGCATAGGAAAGTAACTAACGTCAATAAATTAGAATTAAATTTGAAATGTGTAAGAGAAAGTTATGCGTTGTCTCACACCAGATTTGTTTAACTTGTATTTTTCTATTGTTTAAGTATGAGGTTACCCATTGGTTTATTATTCCACATAGGCCTAGTTTAGTGATACATAAGAGATGTAAATTGAGTCAAATGTTTTGGAAAGCTCAAAGAAGATAGATATATTTGTTATTAATTATTTCTTTGAGAACATGTTGAGTGTATTCTACATATTCTGTTATGGTTGATTTATGTTTCCTGAATCCATCTTAAGTTGGTGTTAGTATGTTGTATTTGTTTATGAAAGTATTTATTTTATCTAGCATGATATGTTCGAAAATTTTGGAGAATCTGCTGAGTAACACTATTGGTCTGTAGTTTTTAAAAACCTTAATGGGTCTTATTTTGGGAATTTGAGTTATTATTAAGTGTTTAACTACTTCTGGGAATTTTCCGATTATAAACGCTGATAGTATCAGTACCAAAAGGTTATTATAGCTTTTGATTAATTTGACAGGCATTTCGTCATACTCTGTGGATTTAGAGTTCAACAGGTTTTTAATGCAATGATCTAATTCAGCACTATCTGTAGGTATCGGAAAAAGTGAATGATGTTCATCTGTTGATGTTGAGTATGAGTCTGTTTTTTTTGGTTAAAATATGAGTTTAATTTATTTGGTACACCACTTATGAACAAGTTGCCAAATTTTTTGACTGTTATAGCATTTTCACTATAGGTATGTTTCCTCTAATTATTTAGGTGCAGGGGAGGGATGATTGATTTTCCATATTTGTCACTGACTATGTCCCATAGGGATTTGTTAAAGGGCTTGTCAGTTTTGTTCTTTGGTTAAAATTGTCTTTCTTCCTTGATGAAGTTGTTGCATTTATTTTTGTATCATTTGTAAATATTGTTGATTAGGATGTTGTTGATTCGTTTTTCTTAGTCCCAATGGTTGTTGAGCATATGCTTTAATTAAAGGTATTAAATGGGGTTTTTTGGTTTTGGGAGTCTCAATTGCATATATTCAAATCCCCTACTAGATCTAAATGTTTGAAGTTACTTAAAATTTCAATGAGGATAATGCTTAGATATGAGTAAATAATTTGTAAGTCCCCTGATGGCGATTGGTAGATGCAGCCTATACATGTGGTTTCCTTGTAGCTGTTTTTTAATTGATAGTTAGTTAGTTTTGGGTACGGGTTTTCAGTGTACTGTACTGTTCTGCAATAAATTGTAGTGCTTCCAATTGTTCCAATTGTTCTGTAGAAACACCTTATAATTTTATATTCTCCAATAGTAGTACAAGCATGTAGATTATCACAAGATAGTATTTGCATATGCATAAAAATTCATGGTAGTGTATGTTTAAGAATAATTCTAAAATATTAGTTTTGTTAGTTATACACTAGAAGTTACTATGTGTGCATTAATTTGATGTGATTTTGTGGTTTAATCACTGAAGGTTTATTTTATTGGAAAGTTCTAGTCTTTCCTTAATGTCATAATATTTAAAATTTTTTGGATGTGTTTGGTCTAGGTAAACTTTAGTTCATTTAGTATTTGTCATTTTTGAGTAATTTCATTTTAGATATAATCTAAATGTTTTTGTCTTTAAGCATTTCCGTGTGGTTAATTCTGTAAGATGCATTAAATTATTCATGAAGTTGCTTAATTGTTAATGTGCCTATAGGGAGTTTTCCACATGCGAGATATCTCTTAATGCTGATGTTAGCGCAATTTTCATAATATTGTGAAGATGTTTTGCCAACTAAGTGTAGTCTTATTACTTCTAGAATTTTGTATCTTCTTAACTTGGTAATTAACTATTTTTTTACTCTTGCAGTTGATTGTTTGATTGTTCAGTGAGTTTAACTGTTGATGGTTTAAGGAGATCTATTTCTAAGGTGGTGATCATGTTTGTGAATTTATTCTCTTTGGATGTTGTTTTTGTAAGTTGAGTGTATGGCATGTTCATAGAGGTTGAAATCAGGAGTTGATTAGGAATATGATCAGGTTTTAAGAATCCACTGGTAATAAAAGTTGGTTGTATTTGATCAGTGGTTTGTCCTTGCCCTTGATAGTTTGAGATAGGGGTGGATTTAATGATACATTCATGATGATTATATTATTATCAATTGCTATTTTTGTAATTTCCTTGTTGGATTTGTTAATTAGAGGTTTATGATTATTCTTTGTATTAGTTGACAAGCTAATGGAACCCCTTTTTAATGGCCATTTTTTATTGTGGAACCATTGGTTTGTTTCAATAGTGTGTTTTTAATGGAACATGCAAAATACACAAGTTTCGTGGAATTCCTGAGTGGTTTCCGCAAAAACCCAGGGTTTCATAGAACACAGTTTAAGAAATGCTGTTGTAGAGGATTGATTTCTTTCTGTTCCTTTTAATGTTTGCTCTCTATGTATTTACATGTTCCTGTAGATAATTAATTAATTTTATCAAGTGCATTGAGAAGATTAGAGTTGAATTTGTGGATGTAATTATTGTTGATTGGGTTGGTTGAGTATTGAGTGGATGTGAAAAGTATGTTTGTATCAAGACATTCTTTTAGTTTATTGTGTTTGAAATGGATAGATGTAGTTTTATTATGTGAGAAGTCATTAGCTCCTGCAGAGATGATTACGTAGTCTTCAAATGTGTAATTTTTGATTGTCATTAGATTACATAGGTTGTTTTGTTTATGGTCATTTTTTATAGCAGCAAGATTGTGGTCATCTGTTAATAGTAGGATGTTAACCTTTGTTTTCTTTTGTATTAAGACTTTCTTCTGATTGATTGCATTAGGAATGTGGGGTTCACTCTTAAAATTTTGTTCGGTGGTCTGGAGTCTTCTTCATTAGTTGTTGAAATTTATATTTTATCATTAAGGATTTAAATTTCATGTTATTATTTATATTGGCTATTCAGTTATTCAAGATTAATTTCATGTAATATTCTTACTTTCATTATTATACTTAAATTTATTGCATTTACTATGTAGAAAATTAATATTGTGATTAAGATCCTTTTTTGGGTTGTTCTCTTGTATAAACCCATTACTGCTTTGTTTAAATTTATAGCTACAATAGATGAAAGTGCTTCATATAGGCTAAATTAGTTCTAGCAGTGAATTGCAACTGTATATAAAGAATCATAGAGCTATTTTAATTTTATTTATTCATTTGTTTAAAATTCCATTATTCCTAAACTTTGCTATTAGCATTTATTGCTGATAACTATATTTGTATACCCAACTAACCTATTTCATTGCAAAAGTTTGCTTTGAAGTAACTTAATTACTGCTCCTTTGTAGTGATATTTTTGTATAATACTGATTATTCTGGAACATTACCATTTATTGTTATTTTGAATATATTAATTACTATTTATCAGTTTGTTATATTTATTTACTGTGTGTAAGATTACCTGATCTGTATTTGCAAATACCAACTACACAGTTTTCATCTTTTATGATCCTTATTATTTCGGCATCTGCCAGGCACCCAGTGATTGGTACTTGTTATTAGAACCAGGCATGACCTGAGGCTCATATTTCTTTATAGCTAGTTAGAGAACATTTTTTACTAAAGCTGTCCTAAATTCCACTATTAAACATAAAGTTCACATCATATTTTTTTGATGCATTACAATGCTTTTTGGCTTGTGGTGAAAAGTGATTACTTTTGGGTTGCAATGACAACCATAAGGTTAACGACAGTGGCTGAAGAGAAAATATGTTACCTAGGTGGGAAAGTGAACGTTTTTAGAGTTAAAAGAGACAGCTGAGGCTGGCCACTTTTTGAATATAATATTTTTTATTCTACACAAGGGAAACAATCCTACAAGAAAACAAGTTTAATCTAAATTTGAAGATTAGATTGATAAGCCTGCAATTCATTACAATTACTTTTAATATTAGTTATTTGACATTAAATGACAAATAATTGTAATGTCAATGTGTTGAAAATAATGTATAATGATTTATTTTTGCACCTAGCCATGTAAAGAAAATTTTCATGGCTAGTTTTGTAATTCCATTCTTTCCAATCATTATTGAGGTGTGAATAGCAGATTTTTTCTTAGTGTAAAATAACAAATAATTTAATATTATTGTTACATTTTTGTCATTAAAGAGTATTATATAAAAACTAAATGAGTGATAAAAGATTTAGAATTAGTTTTTGCTGTACAGATTTTGCGCAATCATGTTCTTCCAAAATTTAGATTACACAGCATCGGTGAAACAAAATTAAAATGCAAATTGACTGTATTTAAAGAATTTGTCAAGTTCTAAAGAACATTTCCTACTTATAAAGTTTTTCTTACCTGAACATAATAAATTTCATTCTGTTTTAAATTATTTAGTACATGTTCTCTTTCATTTGATCTTTTTTCAATATCATTACATATTTCGATATCTGTGTTATTTTCTTTATACCAACATTTTATTATATAGCCTTGAATAACTCCATTTGAATATAGAGGTGGATCCCATCTGAATATAATTTCAATAGTTTGAATATTATCATATTGTCGATAAAAGGAAACATAGTTTCGAATATTTTCTGGTGCCGATGGCGTAGAAGGAGGTGAATATATTTTTGCTCTTACTAATGTAGAAGTGCTCCAATAAGTGTATGCCCTTATTGTAACATGAAGTTTTGTAAATGGAGCTACGGTTTGCCAGTATTTAATATAGGGTGATGTTGTGGTTTTCTAAAACAATATAAATTAATAAAGATATAAATAATAATATATTACAGTACTATATTTAAAATATTTATTAATTGTTTAATCCACAAGTCAACAAATCTGGCTCACTATTTACATGTGGGTCTTCAACCATTCGTTATTTTAGAAATGTTTTAATTTAGTTTACCAAATTTTATTTAAATTATTAAATAATATATAAGGTGTAATACAATTTTGGGAATAAATTTAACAGTATATTTCCCAATTAAAAATAAAAAGCTTTTTTATATAAAGTTATTCTGTGTGTCTTCGTTTCCGAGCTATGGGATGCTAAAGTTTTTCGGAGATACTCCACTAAGAAATATTAAGAATTTATCAAAAAAGCAATAAAATTCATCTATAGTGAAATATCAGTGCCTTTTACAAAGGTAATAAAATTTGTTGTTTACATTTTCATTTGCCAATTTAATGAAAATGGAATATGCAATTAAAGAAATGGCTCATGCTATATGCTGAACGTTTTTCAAACCAACAACATCCCAATAAGAAAACATTTTTAAGAATTCATGCTTATTTATGGGAAACAGAATCTCTAAAATTAGGTAAATTTAGTGGAAGAAGCCAGCATAAGAGCAGCACCTCTATGGAAGAGAGTTTTTTAGATTGTTGAGGAAAATCTAGAATCTAATATTCCAAAAGCAAGTCATGTTAAAATTCATCTTGTTTTAAATAAAAATGCAGGGTCTTTTGTCAGTTTACACCACATCACATTTGTACACAAATGCATTCAAAACCCTTTATTCTTATCATCATGAAACTGGTTTAATTTTCATAACAATCACCTGTAAACCTATGGCATAATACAATTGTGGCACCAGCAAACATTTTTATCAGTGTTTGGGTACAAATTATTGATGAATTTTCGATTGGTCCTGCAGTATTACCAAACAATTTCCGCAAAATGATTACAACTCGTTAATACATGTAGTTTATGTACAATGGTGCCCCAGTTTATTTTACCATAAACATAAGAGAATATTTTAATCAAGTATATTGAAACAAAAGGAGAGGTCGAGGAAGATTAAGGATCTGGTTTGCTTGCTCTCCTAATCTTAATCCTTTAGAGTTTTATTTTTAGGGTCACTTGGAATCATGCATTTATTCCACTTCTATTCTTGACATACAAACTCTTTGTGAAAAAGGTTGAAGAAAAATGTTATGAAATTCATAACATTATTTTTGAATGAGTAAGGATTTCTATGAGTAGATGAGCTGAAAAGTGCATTGACACTTAAGGACAACATTTACATCATCTTTTAAACGTTTCATTTGATTAATCTAAATTTATAGCATTTTTTATGCCCAACAAAATACTAGATGGAAAATTTACACTTTTTACCTTGATGAAAGGTACTGACATTTCACTGAAAATTTTATTATTTTTTGCCAATACATGATAAATTTTTAAAACTTTATTTCTTAGTACCCTATATCTCGGAAATGAAGACCTATAAAAGAACTTTATATATAGGAATATGGTGCTAAATTTATTCTCGCTCCTTTTTGTTATACCCTGTATATTTTATCAATATCTATCCTTACAAAAAATTCTTTAACTATTTTTTATATATATTTTGATTTGAGAAATGGCTTCTTACTCGATATAGGCTGTTGACCTTGGGCGTAATCTACATATTTTTGTTGATACGGTAATAGGTTGAATGTAACAAAAATATTGTTTTAAGTTTTTGTTAGTAAATAATTGTATGTGATTAGCCAATAGAAAGTCAAAAGGGTCTTTCTAGCAAATGTATTCAATGTCATAATTTCAAACAGTTGATTACTTTAATTAGTTATATGTATCATTCATATATTATTTCACTTGGTTTGACATACAACTTATTATAGTATTAACAACAATCTATGAAGTAAGCAAAGAAAAATTTTGAATCTATCAGTTCAAAGATTCATGGAATAAATAAATGAATGGAAATCTATGACCAACAAAATATTTTCATGAATCTCACCTATTGAAATCAACTAAAAATGTATATGATAAGAAAGGAAAAATTGTTTGTAGAAAAATAAAAATATGTCTGCCAAAAAATGTTTACTGAATGTTGTCTAGGCATAAAAACCTTGTCAGATATTGAATTATTTAATGATACAAAGTTATAACAACTACTGTTGGACATTTGTTACTTTAACATAATCTTTTTACATTTGTGTTTTTGTTGTTTCAGTTTATAGAACATCAAAATTTTTAATCTCTATCTTTTTACTATTTGTTTTGTATCTTTTTATAGATTTTAAATGAATTGTGAAACAATTATTTGACAAATAAAAACAAAATATGAATATATTTTTTTTTAAAAAATTCGAAGTTAAAATAATACTTACCGCTGAATCATTTCGTAAAAGGTTATCTACTTTTATTTCATAGTACACAGTACCAAAATTAACTTTACGACAAGGTTCCCATGTTATATTGAAGGAGTTCCAGAATCCAACAGCTTTTATAGAACTTCTCTCAATAGGTTCAGGTATTACCGAGATACTGTTTAGTGGTTTATTAAAGCCACCTTGAACACACCATCATTGTAACGTAAATATTTATACAGAAAAGATAAAAATTTACTTGGTAAATTATAAAGAGTTGAATCCATAACATAAACCATTGTAAGACCAGATAGTTCTTTTCCATTAATATTGGCAATATTTTTACCCATTAAGTCACTGATAACGGCATTTTTATCATCTTTTAACCAAAGCAAACGATCATTAAAATAACACAGGGGTCCTTGCATATCTGGTTTTTGAAGGCTGGATATAGATTCTGGCACTGGTGTTGTACTAGATGGTAATGATCCTATCATAGGTGCTCTAAATAAATTTGAGCCTTCAGATCCTCTTATAATCCAGTACACCATTTTGTGGTTCATGTCCAGTGTTAGTCCCATTACTAAAAATTAAATATGATGTTAATATTTTAATACTAAGCTATTAGAGTTAGTAAAATTACCTTGTTTTCCAGAAAATAATTGTGCAGGATGATATACTAATCGATCTGCTCCATTTAAACGAGCACACTCTACTGCATGACCTGTTGACCAATACAAGTAGGCATGAACAGCATCAATATTTAATTCTTTAGCTAATGTTAAAATTGGTAAAGGCTCTTGCAAGGTGCCATTTAGATTTCCTCTTAAAATCTAAAAGAAATTCAGATTTAATGTTGAAAGAAACAAATAGCTACATGGTAAATGTATTCAAGCAAGTAAAAGCATTTAGTTTCAAATATTTTGATTGAAACAGAAAACGTTTTTTAAAAATTAACAAAAATTATGGATTTAAAAGATAAATGCAAAATAGTATTATCAAAAAATTATTATTTTGCGTTTTTTTGTAGAAACTTTAAGGCATATTTCAAAATCTATTTAAAAATAACAGTTTAATAACATAAATAACTTTACTTACTCTGACCATTTTATAAAATTACCTTGTTAAAGAACAATTACAAAATCAAAATGACATTTAAATTACTAAAGTTTCTATGTTTGAAACATGGGCATTTACCATGATCTTCATTAGACAAAAAAATTATTGTAATTAAAAAACTATTCTAAATTTAGTTGCCTTTTCAAAAGTTTTTGAATGATAAAGGACATTTTCAGCTATATAACATTTTAAGTATAACAATCAATAAAACAATAAAATTTTAGTTCAATAGTATTATTTTTTATAGTCTTTCCCAAAATTTGTTTTTTTAAATAGAACTGTTTATTAGTTCTTTAAAAAAATTTTATTTTATTAGAATTGATAACATGTCTCGTCATTTTTTTTATATCGAGATCTTCAGACACCTTTGTCAAGTTAAAAATTTTGTATGTTATTGAAGTTGTTTCTTTTAATACAAATATTGTAAATGTAAATTAATTTAAAGTTTATGTTTGATTTTAATTGTGCTGTCAGAAATTGCTTTAAATAGGTATAATTTTCTAGTTATAAAGTTGTATGAAACATTTTTTTTTAATAATTTTCACACAACTCATATACTTTATTACTAGAAATATCATACTTATTAAAAACCATTTCCAACAGCATAGTTAAAATCAAACAAAAAGCATTAAATTAATTTACATTTACAATATCTGTATTAAAACAAACAACTTCAATAACAAAAAAATTTTAACTTAACAAATGTGCCTTGCTAATTCTAATAAAATTAAAATTTTTTTAAAGAACTAATAAATGGTTTAATTATAAAAAAATAAATTTTGGGAAAGACTATAAAAAATAATATTTCTAATCTAAAATACTTATTCAATCCCAAATATATGTATGGACCACTTATTGCAAAAAACAATAAAAACTAGTTCATCGATATAAATTATGTGGCTTCAAAAGTTTTCAAATAATAAAATAACATGCAATCCAAAAGTCATGGCATTTCAGTTGACTGTGGAAGTGGACGTCAAATTTTCTAAACTGAAAATACAATTGTCATTTAAAACGTTTACATATTAAACTGTTTTAACAAAATGAAGAAATATGTAAACTTTTGCATAGATGCAAAATGCTAAAGTATTACTTTTCTAGTTCACAATGTTTGATGTTTGACCAACATAAAATAAAAATGAACAATTCAATCACAGAAATAAGTTTTAAGATCAATGGCTACCAAGATGTTGTTACTTTTGAATCACGTATTACATAAAATTGTTGAAATAGATTTATAAAATATTGTAGTGTACTAAATTGTATATTGTAAAGGAATAACTCTAAAATAAATTAGAGTAAAGTCACACAGAAAAGGGTTATGTTTAGAATGATGTGGAAAATTATCAATACATTTCAATTCAATTTAAGTGTTAATCATGCTAGTTTACTTGACAATATATTTGATATATACCATCTTGTAATGTTAACATGACAGTTGTTAAAATTTATAATAACCAATTCTGTTTGAGGTGCATCAAATTGGACATCTACTAAACTGATTTAAGTTAAGTAATAATAAACTATTAGAAATTTGTTAGTAGATAATCAAAGTATAGCGAATTTAAGTAGGGCATCGAATTTGATGTCAAATTAGATGAACCTACTAGCATTTCAAATTTTATCAAAATTCTTTTTATGCTAATCGTTAGTTCCCCGAGTTTCCAAAATTGTATCATTAGTACTCTTAGGATAACAAAAATATACTGAATTCAAGTTCGATATCTTTGAGATAAAGTTGAACTGATCTAATAAAATTTAAAACTTTATCAAAATTCTTTTTTTATTTAGTAAGCACAGTTCCCAAAATTATATCGTTAGTACTCTTAAGGTAACAAAAATATAGTGAATTTATGTAGAACATCTAACTTGAGGAAAAGTTGAATTGTCCTAGTAGAATTTAAAATTTATCAAAATTTTATTTATATCTATCGGTAATACACCAAGTTTTATCATTATGTCACATATGCTTTTGGCTTTACGCCACAGCGACAGCACTGTTGGCCGTTAACTTGTTGGAGGAGGGTGGGTTCCCAATAAAGTACACCAGTACCGTCCAGCGCGCTAAAAGGAAGTCGAGATATTGGAAAAGACAGGGTGCCACTATTCCAAAAGACCGCTCAAAGTATGGGACTGTTCTAGGCATAGATAGAGCAGCATCCTGGCCTTTTGTTAACTTATTCCGGGGTTCTTTTTTGTCCAGACCCCAAGGGTTAGTATAAATTTTGATCGCGGTTTTTAGTTAGTACATATCCTCTGAAAATTAAAGTATTCTTAATTAGCTTATACTATGGTCAAAAATAAA
>JAHWXV010108765.1:0-10739 GCA_024586415.1 Phrixothrix hirtus
TCATATGCTTCTTCTGACATACCCAAGTCTCACTGCCATATAAAACAGTTGGAACAAATACACTATTGTACACAGCCTTCCTTGCTTCCATACTTAACTGTTCACTCTTGGTTACTGACCACATGCTACCAATTATTCTCCTGCCTGGATTCACTCTGTTTTCAATTTCACTATCTATTCACCCATGATTTGCAAATATTCTGCCAAGGTAAGCAAACTTATCCACTTGTTCAATTATCTCCCTACCCAACTTCAGCTGACATATTTCCTTTTCACCTTTCTTATTGAAAACCATTACCTTTGTTTTGTTTATATTAAACAACTAAGGAGACATCACACATCCTTGTCTCACACCTTGCTCAATTTCAAAGTACTCACTAATCGTACCCTTCAATCTCAGGCACGCTCTGCTTCCGTCATACATTGCTATTATTGCATTCAGTAGTTCTCCCTTTACATTATACTCCGTCAGAGTTGCCCATAACTTGCATCTATTCGCACTATCATACGCTTTCTCGAAATCCACAAATGTACAATACATTTTCTCATTAACATGCAAACACTTCTCGGCCATTTGCTGCAGAATAAACATTTGATCCACGCACCCTGGTCCAGGTATGAGCCCACCCTGTACATCCCATATCTTCCTTTCAGTATTTATGCAAACTCTGTCAATTATAATTCTACCAAATAGCTTCCCAGCTACACTTAATAAATTTATAGCTCTATAGTTCTTGCATTCATATCTACCACCTTTGCCTTTGTACAGAGGCATGATCATAGCGCTCTTCCAGTCTTCTGGATATTCAATTTCCCATTAATTTTGGTTCCTTTAGCTGGAAATTTCTAATTAATGTATAAATTTTCTCTTGTAATGCACAACTTGTGCCTCCATGAAATGGTCTAGCTTTTCCTTCTCTAAGGCTATTTAATTTTCGTTTTTTAATAGTAATTCAGTCCATTTTATTTCTTTTTACTGGCATAATATTTTACATGTCTTAAACTTTATATCATTTTTCAATCAATAATCTCATCTCCTTGGAAATCAACCCCACATGTCCGTTTACTTAATTTAATTTATTTTCTATCGCCGCATGCTGATTTTTTTTGCATTGAATTTTATTTACATTACTTTGAACTTTTATTTAATATCTTTTATGCACTTTTTGGTGTTTAACAAATTTAACACTTCTTTGTGTTCTTTATAATCAGTGGACTCTACCTTCCCTTATTTGTCCTTTTAATGTACAACTTATGTATTTACTGTTTTACAATTTTACCTCTAATTATAATTATTTTATTTATTAATTATTTTGCCTTAACATTGTCTGAAAATTTGTTTGCGTCTACCTTCGCTTTTTTATCTACTACATTTACTATAATAATATATTAAAAATTCGTTATTTTTTTAAGTTCGGCATATAAAGTAACATTTTTATTTAATTTGATTATGTCCGTATAAAAAACTCATTAATTAATGTTAACAGAATCACATCTACAACTTTTACGTTCAATAAGGAACTGGGAAAGGAATAAAAAAAGAGATTCAAATATGATAGGTGTAATTTTGCTAAAATGTGCAATTAATAAGAGTTGTTGCATGGTATAAATATATCTGAATGAATTAATTTCTTTTGAATAACCCTCCCTTGCCATGTAAGAAATTAACCTAAATATGAATTATTTGATAAATTTTGTTTTCAAATACCAGTTTAAAGATCGTTACTTATTTATGATACACCATAGTTATATAGTATATAATTTACCATTGAAAATCATAATTTAAATCTTTTGAAACTGGAATACTCATAAAGTTATTGCTTGTTGAATTTAATGTGTATTCAATTTTGACAAGATATAAAAGTGCAGATTAGAGTTGGTGACCTCTGCTCTAGTAAATGTAAGTTTTAATATGTGTAGTTTGATAGTGTAGAACTAGTGTTATATGTAACAAATGTGTATCATTATATTTAATTTTTCATCTTTATGAAAAGTTTATATGAATATATTGTTTTAAATGTCTTCAATGTCTTCATGAAGGTTGTATAAAAGAATATTTTTTCAAGCACTATTTCACATAATTTGTTGGTCCTACATTCACTTTTAATTTGTATTTCAATTATCAATTAGCTGTTAATATTTAAAGTAGATCATTTCACAACCTTCAAATGATGAAATTTCATGAGACAATGTTGATGATTGCTTTGTTATATAGTATTTGGACCAGTACCAGTAATTTTATACTAACTAAATTAAAGAAATTTAAAGTTTATCAGATTTACTGACTTTTGCAGAACATTGTTGAATAAAATCATCCAGTGGACTTTTTCATTTATTGTACTTAATAGTGATTACTGCTTTTTTTTACTACAGTAAATTTATTTCTAATTAAATATTAAAAAAAATTCAAATGCCCCTATTATTATAGATTAATTATTATTGCCATAATATAATTATAAAATTTATATACCAATTATTGATTTAATCAGAATGTTCTAGGTGATGGTTTTTACCTATCCATGAGTTAAAGTATTAAATTGTGTATTTTATATTAATCTAGTAAATTGTAATTTGTAGAAAGGTAGTAATATTGTAATCAATAAATTCAATATAAATGTTCATTAGAATGATTTAGAGATGGTAAGGTACATATTTGAATGTTAAATTATGATGTTTTATTAAGAAAGTATTTTTCCATATTTAAATTTTACAGAAAAGTAAACTAAGGAGAAAATTAAAACATTCTTAACCTTTATTACTAAAATTGTATTGTAATAGTTTTAACTTTTACATTAGAGTTACACTGATATTTAGAATTGCAACAATATATATTTTAAATTAAAAAATAAATTTTAAAGACTGCTACTTGAAATTTAATTAGTTGCATCTTTGAATTTATAAAAAGTCAACTGAAATCATTGTACAGCATTTGTTTAATTACTATAATGAGAGATATGGCATATATTAAGAAAATAGGTTTGTCTCTGTTGCTACAGGGATATATATGATGTATTTGATAAAGAAAAGTTGTTCCTCAAATAAAATTTAAATCTGCAGAAAATTACTGAAGCATTATGCAACAAACTATTGTAGAAAGAAATAAAAACAAATTCATTTACTGAACCAATAAAAAAAATTGCAATTATTTGATGCAAATTGAATTGAACATTCATGGAAAAGTGTAATAATTAAGGGTAGCTTAGTCAAAGTTGCAATTCTATTTACTCAGTATATATTGGCTATATAATTTTTATTATAAAATTCTAATGGCATAGTCGATAAAGATCGAAGAAACATCACACTGCAAGTTTTGTGTAATATCATTTCTGGGAATAGGGGCTAAAATAAAGATTGGATAGAGTTGATATTAAATTTTGTGAATGTTGTTGAGAAATGCTTTTACTTTTTAGCTATAAGTCGATGGCAACTTTTGTTATAAAACAATTTAGATTTGTTTACCAAGAATACTTGTAGCTTAATTACTTTAAAAATAGTTTTTTTTCTACTCTAAAGCATTAGTATCAGTTCAGCTCTATTATAATCCTATTTCCTGTTGTGATCTTTATTGTACATTAGCTATTATAGTTTAGGGATTGGCAATCTACAGTCCATCAAGTCAATTTAAATAAATGTATGTAAGACCAAGTTTAAGAATAGTAATATAGCTCTCCAAAAAAATGTTATTGAATATTGTCCATAATGTAAAAAGGGTTGTCGACCATAGTATAAAGAATATAAAATAATAATTGCCCACACTAAAGTTTATTAATTGAAATATAGTGATCTTCACTACATTTGTACTTGAATAGATCGTAGTCTTTAAAGCTTTAAAAAAACATCATAAAATTGTAATTGTTACAGTAGTAAGTAGGCTGTGTGCAATTTAAAATGTGCCATTTTTATATAGGTCTTCCATACAAAAAAAATATATTTTTTTTAAATTATACATTGTCAAATTTTAAAAATATATTTTTTCCGAATTAGATACATAAACATTTTTGTTACTGAAGTAAATAAATTATATCAACTATGGCTTTAAATTTTTAAAGAGTATATTTTATCTTTTTCGAAGCTAAGAAACATATCTACCTTACATTAAGATGTTTAGCAATAGTAACATCATTTATAGTGAGAACTCAAATTATTCTAAAATTTATATTAGCAATTATAACCTTCCCTTCTATAAAATAAACCTTTCTAATCTTTATTTCAATTAATTATTTTGGTTAGGATAATATAATTGTTAAAAGATCGCAGTTTCCTATATTTATTTATGATAAAATATCAATATTGTAAGGTGTCTTAGATTATGTAGTTTAGAAGCAAGCTTGCAAATTGAGCTTGACCCATATTATCAAAATTAACTTCCTACAAGTTTATCACTATAAGTTGTCTAATTTGATGGGACTTATCAATGCTTAGATAATTTAAGCATTCGATATATAACAAACTTGCTATAAATGTATATCAAGCTGTTTGTGCTATTTGAATAAATATGCTTGTCCATGAATCAGTTAAGGGAAACCTGGACAAAATAAATAACAATTAACAAATAGAATAGACCACAATACTAGGAAATAATTTATGTAACATACACCAATAGAAAATAAATTGACCTCAGTATTGGTTGTAAAAGAATTAATATACATGCATTTTAAAAAGTGACTTTTTGTAAAGTCTTTCGTTGTAAGTATTATGAATGCAGATTATCTGGTATTATAAAATTTAATGATGGTGTATAAATGAAAGAACTAGCTATCAACTGGAATGAATGTAATTGATGTCTATGTTTGGTTAAGTCCAAAATAAACAATGTACACAGGACAAGGCGGATATTGTACTGCATTATATTGGAAAAAATATCAATTATAATATGAATGGTCATTAAATGCCTTTTTTTAGTAATTGAGTGCTATTCCATTTCAAATATTTAGCAGTGATTATGAAGGGTAATCTATTTTTAGATAGTTTATTCTTACAAGCAAGTTGGTCTGAAAAAACATTGAAAATGCATTGAAAGAAGCAAAATCTGCATCTATTCAATTTACCCGTGTATCTGCACTAAGTGGATAAAATACAAAACAAAAACCACTCCTTATCACAGTTTTCTCCTGTAAATTTAAATTTAGTATAGGTATGTAATAAAATAATTGATCAAATTAACTAGGTATTTTCACATTAAATTCTATATTATAAATGTGGAGCATGCATGCAAAAACTGATAAATCCACTTTTATTATTTTAAGAAAAACAAAAAACTTCAAGAGAAAGATCCTTTCAAAATTTTAAGAAGTTTTTTACTGAAATCAGGTGTTGAGGTAGTAGACTTCGTTAATAAATTTTGAAGCAAAATAAATAGTATATACCTTCAAAAAAGCAAATGGATTTATCAGTTTTTGCTTGCAATTTGAATTTTATTTGTTAAAATTGTTCATTATATATGTTATTTAGTATTATTTTTTGAGATATAGATGTTAGATTTTTTGCATCCTTGTATATAACTAATTGCTATTAGCAATAATAAACTAATACTGTTAGTAACAATAATATAGATATCAGTAAACTTATTGTGGGTCTTCATTATTTTTCAAGGTAGAGGTGCTAGCTTTTTTGTATCGCCTTGTATATAAAAACTTTGCTACTTGTCCAACCATAGCATATTAGTAAATGAGTTCCAAGTTTCATATTAATTGTGTGAACTGTTTCTAAGATTAATTTACGAACAGTAGGCAATAGAGACTTACACATGCGTAAAAACATCAAATTTTATTTTTGTATCACTTTGATCCTAAAACTTCAAGAAATGACAATATTTTCATAAATCAAAAAAAATATTGAACAAAGTAAATATGATGTATAGGAAAAAATAAATTATATAGAAATGGCTGCTTCTGCTTCTAGACAGTTGCAAATTTCATTGGTATATTGCTTTGGATTTTTGGTGTCTTCCTTTGCACGAGTTTCATTCAGTAACCGTTCATACCATTTTAATTGTGTATTTGATTTTGTTCCTAATTTGAGTACATGATCGTAGTTGAACAAAATTTTTAGCAGGTTTTGCATAAATTCTGAATTTATCGAACTTTGCATGAATTGTTTAACATTGGCCCATATTTTCATCTTGATGTAATTAGATTTGTTGAAATCTGAGTTAACCGTCAGAAACAACATGGCAAAATTAGTAAAATGCAATACATAACTGAAATCATATAAATTGGATTTATCGGTTTTTGCATGCACGCTCCACAATTGTCTGCCCAATTAAAACTTTTAGTAATACAGCTGATAATTGTTTTAGATTATTTAGTAAGAAGTAAATCCATCATTAGAGCAACAAAACTAATAAAATATGCATTAAATATTTTTGAAAATTGAAATAATTTAATAAATTAAATAAAACAAGCAGTTATTTTCTCAGTGTAATAATACTTTATTTTTCAGTATAGTTCCTCTCCAACTCAATAAACTTATTCCAACAATATACAGTGTATCTGAGATTCGAGTCTCACCATTGACATCTTGGGAACCGTAAGTGGTACAAAGTTGGTTAAATAGGAGAAAAGTTGTGCAGTTAGGAGCCCAGTTTGATGATGTTTTCGTTTTCCCAAATAGATGAATAGTCTACTAGATAGAGGCAAAAAACTGAAAAATGCTCATTTCTTCTAATCAACATATTTCTTCAAACAATAAAAATAGAGAAAAACGTCAAAGGAAAAAGTTATAGATACGACAGGGGTCTTTAAAATTATATTTGTTTTGCAACTGTCATTTGTTTTGTTTCAGAGATATAACACAAACTTGCATTTTTAAATGGAACACATGGTTAATTTTTACATCAAAAGATAGCTTATTTTTTCTAGTTTTTAGCAATATAAGGATTGCCCTACTTATTTTTAAAATTAAGCAAAATATAGAAAAAAAAGCATTTCATAATTTTGCGTATCCAGTAGGCAGTGAAAAACAAACCACTGTAACAAATGATTCTCGAAACAACAATAGCCACTTTGACAGCGGACGTATCAAAATTTCGCGTGTAGTAGCAGTTATGGAGTTTTCAAATGAAGAAAAAACCGATATGTTGTTAATGTACATCCAGTGTCATAGAAATGCTACAACAGCTGGCAATGAATATTTACACTGTCATCCAGAAAGACGGCAACCTCATCGGACACTGTTTTCTAAATTAGAAAAAACTTAGGAAATTTGGCGCTTTTGGAATCGAGAGGTAAATATTAAAAGCAAAATGAAGTTACAGAAGTCAATGTGCTTGCCGCTGTTATCAACGAACCATCAACATCAGTCAGAAAACTAGCAAATGATAATAATTTAGCTAAATCAACAGTACATGAGATCTTGAAAAAGCACGAGTATCATCCATACAAACCTACGTTAGTGCAAGGATTGCATCCTGGGGATGCCGAAAGAAGACTGAATTTTTGTAACTAGTTTACGAATGAGTTAACAAATAATAATTTATTCTATCGTAATATTCTGTGGACAGATGAAACCAGGTTCACAAATAATGAAGTTTATGATTGTCACAATTTTCATCATTCGGTAGAGGAGAACCCAAAAATTATAAGAGAGTCGAGATTTAACAAATATGGAACCTAACCTAACCTATGTATTTTTAGTTCTCTGTTCCATTTACTTTGTGTTTTGTATTCTAGCTTGCTATTAAAATATCATGTTTTTATATTTATTTACGTTTTGGTAAAAGTGTCAAATTAAATTGAGTGTTAAGAGAATTTACCACCGTGTTTTCACTTGCTGCTACTATCATTTCCAGAACACTATACAATAAATATAATATAAAATGAAAAATCTGCTGTAAAAATAAATAATTAACTATTAATAGCTGTTAGAGTACTGAGTTAGTGAATTACTAACTAACTGGTCTTCTATTGGGATACCCTTTGTTTTCATGTGCTATAGGCTTTAGTATACCGCTGCCAAATCGACAAAACGTTGTTTCGAGCATCATTTGTTAAAGTGGTTTGTTTTTCACTGCCTCTAGATAAGCAAAATTATAAAATGCTTTTTTTTTCTATATTTTGCTTAATTTTAAAAAGAAGTAGGGAAACCCTTATATCGCTGAAAACTAGGAAAAATAAGCTATCTTTTGATGTAAAAATTAACCATACATTCTATTTAAAAAATCCAAGTTTGTGTTATATCTCTGAAACAAAACAAATGTCAGTCGTAAAACAAATATAACTCTAAAGAGCCCTGTTGGATCTATAACTTTTTCCTTTGATGTTTTTCTCTATTTTTATTGCTTGAAGAAATATGTTGATTAGAAGAAATGAGCACTTTTCGGTTTTTTGCCTCTATCATTATCATTAAACTGGGCTCCTAACTGCGCAACTTTTCTTCCATTTAACCGACTTTGTATCACTTACGGTTTCCGAGATGCAAATGGTGCACCTCGAATCTCGGACACACTGTATAAGATGTTTAATACTTTTAGTGAAATAAGATTTATCAGAGTGTGCAAAATATGCCTTTACTTCAGCCATCACTTCTTCATTAGATGAAAGTTTCTTACCAACAAGCCACTCAAGTTAAGAAATAAGTAATAGTTAGAAGAAGCCAAGTCAGGTAATTATGAGACATGTGGAAGCATTTTGAAATGCAATTCATGTATTTTTACAGCTAAAATAGTCGAAGAATATGTTGGTACATTATCAAGGTGAAACAACATTTTTTTCATTGCTAAATGTGGCTGATTTTCTTTTAATTTTTCATTTAATTTGTTCAACAGTGATTAATAATATGGAGAGTATTATAGAAGTAAAATATCTGCTAGGGTACTTGAATGATCTGTCTTGCAAATTTATTAAACCTAGAAGTGGTGTACTAACCCTATTTGTAGAAAATATTTCAATGCAACTGCAATTTATTCATTTTTCCAATGTACATATAATAAATCCTGAAAACATCATTAAAGATATTTTTTAAATTGCTAATGTCATCAATACTTCTGGAAGGTCTAAATTTACATTATTAGATTTGAAATATTAGCTGAAGTGAATGCTATTATTAATCCAGATCTTAAAATTGTTTTATAGCGCAATCAGCAGTCTGTGCATTCGTTGCATCATAAGACCCGCCTCTCATACAAATATTTCTGAACATTGAGTATGGCATCAGAACTAAATGTTTGTGTTAAAAGTTATAAAAACTGTTTTTGTATATTTCTGATATAGTTTGGTAATGTTAGAGTTGACCATAAATGCCTGTTATCAGAAATTTCAGTAAATGTGAATCCCATTTAAAATGTTCCATCTTGTCACTGGCATTATGCATTTTAAAGAAAATATACATGGCATCTAGATATTTAATGGTAGCAGTTGCATCCTTCAAATTAAAAAAAGAGTTGTATTTCATTAAATATTTCAAAGCAGCTATAACTCTGATGGTGAAAAAATTTTAAATGCTCGAACGTTTATCTTTTCAAAATTATTTGGAAATGAATGTTTGCTAGTTAAAAAAGTACCTACTGGTTTTATAATAATTTTTTTATGGATATTATAAAGTTTATGTAAATACTGTAGTTATAATTTCAGTTGTTAAAGCTATATTATGCTCTAGAAAAATATTGCATGCATTTTTAATAATATGGTTATAATCAAAACTAAGAAAAAATGGTAATCCTGGATTGACCGGTTGCCAAATTCTTATTCTAAGTTGTCCACTACCAAACAATTTAAACAGTCACATTTGGTTTGTGATTATCAGTAATGAATCTTAAAATTATAAATCTGTATTTATGAACCTAATTAAGTTATATTATATAATTTTTCAGCAGAAAGCATGTCACGGTCTTACCTTGACTTGTAAATATACGGATATAATTTGTGTGTATTCATTTGACTACGCCCTGTAGATATGTACGTATAATTTCTTTTAGATCATATATGTATAGATTGGGGATATTTCAAAATTGAAAATTCGTTTTTGGATATATTTAACTTAATAAATAATTTTTTTACTTGTGTACGTACTTCAGAAATGAAGGTTATTGCTAATTAATAGGACCAATTTAGGAATTCATTATATATAATTTGTTTATCCAGTATGTGTCGCTGCCTGGTGATAAAGTTTGTAAGTGTAAATTCATTTTAAAACTCTGTTTGGTTATATTCAATTCCTTATCTGACATTTTTTTGGTAATTCTTCGGTCGTAGACTGCCTTGAAAATGAACACTTGTGCTTTATTGCTGCTAGTATACAAATGTATAATGTGAGTTATCTGATATTCTTGGTTACTGCATTCTAAAAAGGCGTTGTTCATTTTGGTACAACGGTAAGAACTAATTGGACTTTTTCTATTTATTGAATTAATTCGTTTTGGTCTATTCTTTTTAGCTTTACTGGCAGGATTTATTCCTTCAAATTTATCCACTGTTACCACGAGCAGTCTTCAATAATTAAATGATGAACGGGAGATATACTTGCTGATGGTCCATTAATTCACGAAGGACGCAAAAGATGCTGTGCCAGCACATGAAAATCCTAAGGTCGTACAAAAACCTTAATTTTTCTCATTTCTAATAAATTGCTGGGACGATGTTTTCAACTTGTCCAATAGCTTCGTACTCTGCTGGCGCACATGTGTCATTACTGATAGACATCTACGAACATACTCAATTCTTTTAATTATCAAATTAAGTATAAATTCTACATTATGTATCAATAGTTATCTGCTGCCTTTCTAATCTAATTATGTTTTAAAT
>JAHWXV010108819.1:0-10694 GCA_024586415.1 Phrixothrix hirtus
ACACACGTACACACACACACGCACGCACGCACGCACGCACGCACGCACACACACATACACACACGTAAACGTACTCACACGTACACGTATACACACAGACCAATTTCTAAAAACATGTTTTTCGGATTCAGGGGACCTGAAAACGCGTATTGGACATCGAAAATTTTGACCGAAGACATGACTATTATATTTCATACACGTAAGAGAAATTAATAATCCGGCATCGAAATATTTTTAAGCTCCCCATATTTTAGGTAATTATAAGAATATTTTTTAATTTTGTTATGTAACTCTTACCATAAACATAATAATGAACATAATTTCCTCACAATTAAATCACTAAATACATAAGTAAACTCGAGGACAATTATCAGAACGTGATTTAATTAAAGTTCATAAGATAAATTATCCGGAAATTACGAAAAACGGGACCGAACTTTTGATAGAAAGCTCGAGAGTTTATAGAATTCAGCCATTACATTATTCTTTAAATTTCAATGAAGTACAGCTCGCCGGAAATTTCGTTTGTAGACTTTCAATTCAATTGCTTTCCGACTATTTGTGAATCTAGCGTAAAACTTCAGAAAAAGCAATCGAAGTGCAAGGTATCCTGATGATTAACTTCTTTAAATTTAATATCTATGGCTATTTTCCTCCGACTAGAAATAACAGATATACAGGGTGTATATAAAATAAACTTTAGAAACATTGAAATTTACAGATTCAGGACCAACTCTGAAATAAGCTATTTAATTAAAATTTTCTCTAAATGTGGTAACACTGAATCGGGTTTTGGGGCATCTTGAAAAGCATACCATGAATTCTGCAAATGACTTCTACACCCCCCACCTCGACGCTCCGCATCCTTTATCCAAACTTTTGGTTGTTCTTGGGCGCATTTTTATCAGCGTGCAAAGCAATCAATTCATGTGTACCATCTTAGGCTTTTCTTTAAGTAGTTTCCTAATTCGGCATATTACATCGTTGATCCTTGTTATAACTTTATACGGGCCTTTCCAGGAACCTTGCAGTTTCAGTTATAAACTTCATTCTTGTGCAACCACACCAGCTCATTAGATTCAAATCTCCCATTCTTAGAATGTACACAAACTAAGTCTGATTTCAATCTCAGCATACTCGTTTCCGGCAGTCTTCTCTTCTCCAAGCTTGCTACCAAATTCCAAATCATTCGGTAGCCTTGTTTCATGCCCGGAGTCCCACCTATTGTTTTGTGTACAGCCGACTACTACGCCATGTGAAACAAATGTAAATATTGATCCCAATCTCCTTGATGATCTGAAAGACTGAAATAGAATTGATTCGAAATTTATTCCTTCACCAAATGGAATTCTTAAACGGCTAAGAGCCCCAATGCCTTGGCTACTTGTCTTCTGATTCGGTAGAACGTGTGCCTCAGTTTAGTTACTAAGTGTTTGTGTTCAGAAAGAGCTGTCCACGTTGTACTGTCTTTTTGGCGCTCCCCGTCTTCTAACTGCACCGTTCCCCAAAACGCATGTTTCATACTTTCGGCAATATTCCCTAACGCCTTCCTTGCAGTGCAACCTGTAAAGTTATTTGCAAACTTTTCCAAAGTCTTTTCCTAATGGACCATCGCGCAGTTATCGCAAAAGCTCTACTCTTTGGGACTGTCAATGATATCCGTTTCTCAATTTCAACTTCAGAAGATATTTGTAAAAGTGTTCTATTGATTTTTCGGGTAAAGCACTAGTTCTGTTCAGATTTTGAGATAGCTTACTAAAATATTCAATTACTTTTTCCTGTCTGTCCTAAACCTGCGACAGCACAGCTCCTATACCGATATGACTCTCATTAATATCCAAGACAAATCGGCCCACCATGCTAGTATAACAGAGAAAAGATGCAGTGATCAAAAGCCTTTTAAGCGCTTCGATCGACTCTTGACAGTTACTGTTTCATGAATAGTGTTGGTCTTTTTCAATAAGTTTTGTAGAAGGTTTGCCGATGTCTGCAAATCCACCCATGAAGCGGCGATAATAGGTACATAACTCCGAAACACTTCATAATTCTACTCTACTGCCCGAATCTGTTCTTGGTCAATGCAATGCCATTATGAGAAACTATATAACTCAAGTACTTAACTTCCCTCTGAAACAAATTACAATTTTTTGGGCTAAGTTGTAGGTGGACTCTGCGCTATTTTTGAAACTTCTTCAACATTTTTCAGATGTTCATCGAAGAACTTTCCGTTTACTATCGCATTATCCAAGTCCATGAGATATGCCAAGACATGCCTTTCAAGGTCAGCTCTATTAATCGTTTAAAAGTCGTTAGGGAATTGCCCGGTCCAAATGGTATCACAGTCAATTGTCAGATCCTCGATTGGTATGCAAGCTCTATACTGACTTGGTAATATCCACTGATCATATATAAAGTGGTGAATCGCCTGGAACTGGAAAGTGTCTTCAATATGTCATCAATCTTAGATAGCGAGTAGCTGTCCTTTTTGGTTACATTGTTCAAGCACCAACTATCTGCACAGAATATAGTGCTGCTATATTTTGTCTTAACTAGCATAACTGGCGATGCCAGGGGTCTGTTGACGGTGCACTGTTGTTTTGCATAGACTTCTTCTCAGCTTCTTCTAGTTTGTATAACGGAAATTTTTTGGCTGTTGACGTATCGAATGAGCATCTGTTTTATTTATTTTGTAGCGTCATTATGTTCGTTATTTCCTTCAACTCATTTCTAGTAGCGAAGATGTCAGTGTATTTGAAGTCTTGGGCTACCTAAAGAGTTGCCCACAGCACGAAGTTCAGTAAAATGATTCACAGGTACAATCATTTGAAT
This sequence comes from Phrixothrix hirtus, assembly GCA_024586415.1. Lineage (NCBI taxonomy): Eukaryota > Metazoa > Arthropoda > Insecta > Coleoptera > Phengodidae > Phrixothrix > Phrixothrix hirtus. The sequence goes on from JAHWXV010108819.1 coordinate 2,830, forward strand.
AGTCTTCATGCAACATATGACAAATGATATTAGTGTGCATTACTCTAACTGGGAATCATTAATATTCATCGTTTTCTTAGCCTTGGCCAGTGCTCTCTTGGTTAGCATTCAGCAGCCATAATTCTGATGGTTAGCTTGCTACGCATCCTGCCCAGAAGTCTCCGTTCGGTGGATCCTTAACTATTGTTTCACTTCTCGCTGGTGCTGTTAACTCTTCATGATCGTTTATCGATTAATTAAAATAACTTCATCTTCGACTCGAAAGCGACTGTTTTTAAAATCCAAAGTTGGTCCAAATCTGGACGTTGTATCCATGCCCAGCGTCTACAACAAATTTCAATATTTACCATGTAGCTGTTTATAACCGGAGTTTCGGAATTGATAATTTCCCATCATTGAGGACGTTATGCTTCACTATTAGCTTTGTTGCTTCAAGCATCCAACATTTAGAAACGTTTCTTCCTATTGTTTCATTAATGTACGGCGTCGTGACGATACCACTAACAGATCTGAACTGACTGGCAAAATCAATATTCGTCTCCTTTTTTTCTGAACTTCGAATTGGCTAGCCTTTGATCAGATGCTATATACATCTCTTCCAGATTCTCAACACCGTATGCGAGTGTAGTTGATAATGGATCCTATTTAGCTACTTCGAATTCTAACCCATGAATCAACGCAATAGCAAGATTCTTCGGGTGGGCTAATGTTAGTGAATCTTGTGTTTCTATGTCTCGGAGACCATCCATATCATATGTATCCCAAGTTTCCCTATGAAATTGTCTGTATTAGTCGGACACGTTAATAGAGTGATTTTCTCTTCTAGCCATTTTCTGGGAATAATAAATTTACTGCAGGTGTTTATCCCTATAACGCATTTCCAATTTCGAAACTAGATAGTCAAAACTATTTTATAGGTCATAAGTTACGGTTTGTAAAATTGCCTAAGCCGCCTTAAATTTCCAAAATCTATTAATTGTATTTGTCATTTCATTTTGATAAATTTGTATACAATTATGTATAAAAATGCTGTTCATTCTAAATATATTATACGTATGTACTTACTCTTCGCGCCAGCCGAGTGTGCACGACTCATCTGAGCAAAGAGATAAAAAGTAGGGATGCATTTACTCGTTTAAATACACGATGGGCTATGAATTAATTTACTTTTAACTCAAATTTTCCGCGCGAACCAAAGGATGGAGGGGCTCCCGGAGATCATTAATCACTAGCTGGTTTCTCAGAAAGTTAGTTACAATGAATTTGTTCATGGGGCCGCAACGCGCATTTTACGTGAAGCATTTTTATATAAACAATGGTTTCTTCGGCGTTTATTTCGCGTGGAGTACAATTTGCACAACTTAAACAAGTGTCCGAGTGGAATGTTGATTAAGAAGCGGATGAAGAAATTTGAAAACATTAAATTTGAAACAAACTGGAGTCCCGCGAACTTTCTGAAGTGAGGAGAACATACAGCAAGTTTCAGCTTCAGTTCAACGTGATCCAGTTTTATCGATGCATAAACGTTCGGCTGAACTAGGAATATCACGTACTATCTTGCGCTGTATTTTGAAACTAGATTTGAAATTACATTCCTACAAGATCCAATTGGTACAGAAATTAAATCCCACGCAAGGCATTCGCGGAAACAATTTGAATCGTTTCAATAACTTAAACATTTTGCTTTCTGACGAAGCTCACTCTATCTAAACGGTCACTTTGGCAAATAAAATTGCAGGTATTGGATCCGCCAAAATCCTAAGGCCAGACATTAAATGTCCCTTCATTATCCTAAGGTAACGGCAGGGACAGCAATTTCGGCCGCATGAATCATTGAGCTCTAAGCTCACGGCCGCACGGGTTACTGCTAACTCGGTTGAGTATGTGCAAATGTTGCGGGAGTTTCTGACATCACAGTTGCAGAAATTTGCTGGCTACAATCGGATCAACTGGGTGTAACAAAATAGAGGCACTTGCCATACACCTAACGCATCTCTGTCGGTTGATAAAGAAATGTTTTCAAAAAACTGATTTTCTGCGACCACATAGGTGTCTCGATTGGTCTCTCACAGATTTCTTTTTTCGGGGATATTTGAACAATCGTGTGACCCGTAAACCAGCAACACTACTTCAATTGAAAACAAATATTCGAGAAGAGACGTCAGCGACATTGAAAATTTGCGTCCGCGTTTAGAAGAATGTCGGAATTGAAACGCCGGGCGGACATTGTTTTTAAAAATAATTTTCCTTTCATTGTCTTTCGTTTGAATAAATAAATATTAGAATCTGTCTTATAGTTTTTTTTAAATAAATATTTAAAAGTAAACAAATTCACGGCCCACCTTGTTCAGTTATTGAGTTAATTTAAAGCCTTTGATGGCGTTTTATAATTTTAGTTTTTTTGCAAAAGCTTGTTTTCCGCTAATTAATAATTATTTTCTATTTTAGCAGCATAGCTCCATATTTGAGTTTGGTAGTTAAATAACCGTTAGGACAAAATATACTATGAATGCCATCTATGTACATACATCTAAAGTTGTTAAGGAAATTATTATAAAGTGTAGAAATATGTTAAATTGCAGCAAAATTAAAAACTATTTTATAAACGTCCAATGTGTTTTGTATATCGGAGGGATACGCTTACCTGATGAGTTCCAACAAGTACGAAACCGATCGTAAGCTGCCCTCTGATATATAAAGCACACTTCCCTGCCACTAATATAAATTTACGCTATGATGCATAACCTCAAGTTTAATTTTTAAGCATTTTTCATACGATTGTCGGACAAATTCTTCACTTTTCGTAATTTTAATCGTTGATATTTTCCGTATGCTTTAATAATCGAATTCACAATTTGTTTATTTTTAGTTTTTATGAATACCCTATTATTTCTATTTTTGTTGATGGATAGTTCATTGGTGTCGACTACAAACTTGGCTGGTGCGGACAGTATTGGTATAAACTTCGTTTCTTGAGCACATAGATTTGAAGCGCTCGACATGCTAAGCATGCATTTTATTGGTCGTGATTCATTTTTCGTGTTATTCTAAGGAAGGTACACGAAGATCATCATGACCTAAACAATAAAACTTTATGAGACGGCAAAGATTTTAACAATTGAATCTTGAAGGACAAATTTTCAATACATCCTGCATATGAATAATGAATGAGAAATACAATTTATTAAATTGTTACGTTATTTTACTTATTGTAACAGTAATTTATATTTTAATTATATCTAGTTTAATAACAATTCTATACAACTTTTTATTTAAAAAAATAATCGTAGCTTTAGGGTAATGAAACTAAAATATACTAAGTAGGTTTATCAGTGGCGTTGTTTATGCACTCGACGCGAAGGCTATACATTATTTTGTTTTTTCTGTTTAACTATCTGTAATTAAAATTTTAAGCAAAATTAATTGTTAAATATAAAAATATAAACTATTTTAAATGCGAAATGCATTTGCGGCATAGTGCCATATTCACAATGAACATATGACATCATGCGCACTAACACTGCGCAGATCCATTTTGTTTTAAGTTATATACATCTAAGTTTATTGAAGAAATATGTAATTTCAAACAGTTTAAGATAAAATAGAAACAATTTTTTTTTAATATTTGAAGAACAAAACCGATAAGCAACATCTAAAATTAATAAAATTTATTGAGCTGAAAAATATGGCATAGCAAATGTCAGTTGAAACCAAATAATACATACAAATTGATTTATCGTATCCTGAGGAAGTCTATTTTTATTTTATAAACAATATTTTATAATAAATAGTTTTTCAACAGGAAACCGCAACATAGCATTTATTTAGGCAATATATTGAAAGTAAAATCGGCCAACGATTTTATAATTTAAAATTTGCAGATGTGCCATAGAGAAATTTAATTATAGTTTTAGGTTCATGGCATTAAGATTTCTAATGTACACTATGCCTGTCTATCATAGCACAAGTTAATTTTTTATGCATAAATACAATCGATCAATTTCTCTTTCTTCAATGAAATGTACTAGAAATCAATTTCAACAGTTACTTATTAGAAATTTTCTTGCGTGCTTAAAACCTTAAAAGTTATTACCGTCATGTTTAAATAATTCTAATTTATTTCTGCTTATTTTTTCATGTCATCACTTTATGTAAGCTTCTTTATTTCATTTCATAATTATACCATAAGCATTGTTTAAGTATGTATATACTTAAACAATGCCATAAGTATACTTATTTAAATAATTGCGGTGTTACAAGAGATAGCACAGATGCCAGATACTTTTTCGTTCTGAGAAAATCTACGCATGCGTTCTGGGGTGACTTCTGAGTGCAAATACAAGTTAATAGTGGCCGCGACTAGAAGTAGGCTTCAGCAGCCATCTTGGAAATCAGTTTTGGTTAAATATCTCACAAATGGTTGTTCTCTACAATTTTTATGGTAAATTATTTGTTGTACAGTTCATATCTTTTTAGCGCATCAATTGTGAACATGGTTTTGCAAGTATTTCGTTAACGCTAGATCGGACACTGGAAATAATTGTTATTAGATTTTTAGAGCGTTTTTTTTACTTCCTTATCCTTGCCTGTTTTTGGTGCTTCACAGTTCCAATAATAGGGAGCTTCTCTAGCTTTCCGCATTTGATGTGAGGTCAGGACGCTGGGGCACTTAGGTGCCTTCCTTCAATAGTCTAGCGATCGCCTGAATGTCTTTGTCGGCGTGTGTCTCTAGTCTGTCTATTATATTTTTGCTGCTTTCTCTAGCAGGTTTTCGGCTTTTAGATCCTTTCTCAGGTCGACATTTGTTATATAAAAAGGTGCATTTGTGAAAATTCGTAGTATCTGGTTCTGTGTACACAAGATTCGCTCTTTGGCCGAGCATGAACCTGATGTCCATATCTCTTCCACATACGTCAGGGATGGGAACATCACCGTTTTTGTCACCTTCATTTTGGTTCTAAGCGGCTGTGTCTGCCTATAATGCTGTAGGTTTGTCGTACCATTTTCATAGTTAAGTTTGTTCTCCTCTTGGTGTGTATAAAATTGAGATTGTTGTCGAACGTTATTCCCAGATACGTTTTCTTCGCCATAATGTTGCTTTTCCAGATACAATTGGTTTTGTCTAGCTTGTTTGTGAACCTTATAGTTTTAGTTTTGTTTGTATTTAGTGTTAATTTCCACTTCTTGTAAAACTTGTGGAATTTTGCTTCGGCCCTTTCCATGCAGCCTCTTGCCGCTGTTAATTTCCTGTTTTGGGAAACTATCGCAGTATCATCTGCAAATTGTAGAAGTTGCGTACCTGGGATTTCTGTCAATTTCAGGATGTCATGGACATATAAATTAAACAGCGGCAGGGAGATGAGAGACCCCTGAGGCTGTCCCTCTTCTATTGTTTTAGATGTTGGCAGTTCCCTTCCCACTTTAATTTTGAACCGCCTCTCTTCTATGAATGAACCTGTAAACCTTATCAGGTCTATTGGTACTTTGATGAGTACCATCTTGTATAGGAAAGCATTCCTCCAGACCGTATCGTAGGCTTTTTCTATGTCATACAAGTTTACGTAGACTGTGTTTCTTTTTGTTTTTGCTCGAGCTCTAATACTCTCGAGGCTGCCTAGCCTGCTGTATGGTGGCTAGATTCCTACGGAAACCAAACTGCGTGTGGTTGATGACGTTTCTCTCTTCGAGCGCCTCCTGTAGGATGTTATTTACGAAAGCCTCTGTTACTTTTGCCATTACGTTGTTCAGGCTGATGGGCCTTCTGTTTGTCGATATGGAGGGGTCTTTATCCATCTTTGTTATCGTTGTTATTATTGCCTCTTTCCATTCCGGCGGGTAACAGCCGCTTCTGAAAATGGCGTTGATGATATTTGTTAGTTCTTTCGTTGCCGTTTCCGGTAGGATTTTGCTTGCGCGAGTGGGAATTCTATCCTTGCAGGGTGCTTTTCTTGAGTTTAACGTTTTGATTTTCTCAATTAGTAGTTTGTCGGTTATCTGATGCGGCTCCGCGATGACTGTATAGTTTAGTACTCTTGCGACGCTGTCAATTGTGGCCTGAAGGTTTCTGACCGTGGAGAGCTTATTTGTGAATTGTTGTTCAAAATGATTCCCCAGCACTTCGGCTTTGTTCTTGTCTGTAAACTCTAGTTTGCACTGGTGTTCAATAGGTGCATTTGGGTTTTGCCCCTTTCTTAGTTTTTTGAGTAGGTTCCATAGTTTATTGTTGCCATTTTCTACTATTTCTTCCATGAATTCCTCCCAATCATTGTTTTGCTTCTTCTTGAGAAGTATGTCTACGTCTTTTTGAAGCTTTAAGCACTTCTCTTTATCGTTTGGATTTCGAATATGTAACCACTTCTTCTTGACTTGATTATTTGCCTTGATTTTATCTTTTCGGCTTCCGTGAGCGCCTACTTTTTTATGTCATTTGGTTCGTAAGGTTTTTGGCAATTTTCCAACGGGTTTTTAATTGTCTCGGTTAACCGCCGTACCGCCGAGTCTATTTTTTCTTCGGTTACTATGCCCATGGATGGAACGAATAATCGCATGAGGTACGCATATTACATCTAGTTGGTTTTTGTTTTCGTATTTCTGGATTGCGGTTGTATGAGGGGTTTCAGTTTCCAATAGTACTGGGAAGTGGTCTGAGTTTAGTTCATGGAACGTTTGTGCGTGTAAGTTCCGTTTTATTTCATTAGTTATGTATACGTCTAGTACTTACATCACCTAGTCTGTTTGTTTGGATTGATGTAGCGTCTTCTGGGCCGATGATATTTATTGTGGGGTTATCTAAACGGAATTTGTGTAGTGTTTTTCCGTTTAGATTGGGACGTTCGCTTCCCCGCTTTGGCGTTTGCATCTCCGCCTATTATCGTCGGGCCGAATTTTGTCAGCTTTGCCATGTCCTCCTTTGAAAGCTTGTTACTCGGCGGCTTGTACATGGCTACGACGTTATTATTGCATCCTTTTATTTGAATAATAATTCCAGTGACTTCTATTTGTGATTTTAGTGGGTTGACCAATTTTGATAATGCTCTCGCGCAGAGTTTTTTGTGTAATAAAATTGCTACCTCACCTTCTGCTCTGCCGAGTCTGTCTTCCCTGAATACTTGGTAGTGCGAAACCCAGAGTTTATCTCCTTGTTTCAGGTAGGTTTCGGTTAGTAAAAGTATCGCAATTTCTTGTTTCTTCATAAAGAGTTCGAGCTCGTGTCGTTTTCTATACACCCCGTTAGCGTTCTACGTTGTTATTCTTGATGGTAAAATGTTGTTCATACTTATTGTCTATTTATTTATGTATCTTTCGGTAACAGTGGCTAGTATCTTCGTTAACAACCTCTCGAATGCTGCTTCTTTTGTTATCGGTTTCGTCTTCTACCCACTGTGGGTTAATTAGTCTGGATTTCGCTCTGCTGGCATAGGAGATGCCTTGCTTTACTTCGGCAGCTTGTAGTTTCCTGGCTGCTTCCTCTCTCTTATGTTCCTTTTGGAAGTCCAGGTTGGCCAGGCTTTTACGATAGTTTGCCGGGTGTTGCTCCCCGAAATTGCAGCATTTAGTAGACTTATCATTATTTGGTTTGCAATGAAATGTGGGGTGGTCGTTTACACATATTAGGTATTTGTATGGTGCTGTGCAGCGCTATGCCACGTGACCAAGCTGTTTACTGCATTGCTCTGAGTCTGTTAATACTAATTAATCGGATAGCGTGCGTTAATTTTTATCAATGCAGCAAGCGAATTATTTAAACTGTTTATAAAATTGTGTATTTAAAGGTGGTTTCCACCTGTAAATTTACTTAAAAGGGTCGAATACCTTTCTAAAGATTACAAGGGATTATCCTAACAGTACCTTGTGTAGTTATTTAT